>VNKC01000101.1:0-20455 GCA_008042775.1 Drosophila pectinifera
CTCACCTCTTTCATTATAAAGGGTTTCCAAAAAAATTCGCAGACAGATGTTATTTATACTGACTTCAGTAAAGCATTTGACTCTGTTAATAATTTCCGTCTTGTTAGGAAACTCAACTTAATTCCTGTTTCCTGTTGACCTGCCCACAGTTCTGACTAACTCAGGAGTACTTATGTACGCTGACGGCGTTTAACTTTGCGAGCAATACAAAGACTGCTCGCGAGTGTCGGATTTAGAAACAGATCTTAATAACTTTTAAACGCGATGTAGTGCAAACTTATGAAACTTAAATGGTTCTTAGTGCAAGCTCGTGTTACTCCAAAGCCTGCGACTTGTACGCTGAACTGCTGCTCTTTAGAAAGAATCATTCTAATTGACGATTTGGGTGTCCGCCTAGATCCTAAACTTGAGTTCATTGATCATATTTCGTGCATGGTGAATAAAGTCAGGGGCGTGCTTGGATTTATTAAACNGTGATCAAAGGAATTTCATGACCCTTACGTTACGAAGAATTTATACACTTCGTTAGTCCGACCTATCTGGGAGTACGGATCCTGCGATTGGAGTCGCCATTGGGATGTCCATAGTAAACGCATTGAATCTGTTTAAAATAACTTTATACTTTTCGCTCTACGCGGCTTAAACTGGGATGGTTAAGGTTACCCTCCTATTCTAACAGACTTCTCCTGATTAACCTACCTTCTTTAGCAAACCGTAGAACGATGCTAGGCATCACCTTCTTATATAACCTAATCCGTGGGGAGTTTTGCGCCATTGTAGAACCTCTTACGAAATGCATGAACCCTTTACAGTATTATGTGCAAATTATAATGATTTGTACCATATAACATCATCTGTAGATAGCCTTCCCAAACTAAAAACATTAATCCTAACCCACTTAGTAAACATGCAAGCAAGTAATCGAGCAGTGCGCTATTAGACTATTTGGTGAAGCATAGTTTCCTCGCATTACTTTATCTATTCTTCCTTTTCTTGCGCCTACATTAGCACCTAACCCTAACAAGCACGTGCTTGGTATCGAAGGACCACTTGAGTGTACTGACCGCAGTGCATCAACGTCCATGATAAAAAAAAAATAAAAAAAATCATAAAACTGTTTTAGAACTGAATAGAACTCAAATAGTTTTAATAACACTGATCGATAAGCTAAGTAGTAAGAAAAGACAGCTTGAGGTAACGTCCGTAAAAGTTTTTAGATAAATGTCGGACTATATGTTTTTAAGGCAAGTCAGCTCTTTGCTAAGTCAGAAAGGCTTGTTTGAGATTAACGGATAGTTTTATGTAACAAATTTAAAAAAAATGGAATTTATGACATTGTCCATGGTATCACCCATGACAGTACACACCGTTCCCGGAAATTTTGTTGGCTAGAAAAAACATAGGGACGCAACAATAGTGAACGGAAAGGATTGGGTGTAAACGAGTAAACGAACACGACCATTAGGTGGGGAAGCATAATCTTCGGATCATCAAAGTCCAAATAACACTGATTCGATAATTGATTCCCATTAAAAAATGTCTACAAAAAAAAAACAACTGGCGGATAAATATAATAATATTTTGAATTGTAGACTGGAATAGTGACTTCATTGATGTCCGGTCCAACAGAAAGTATTATATTGTTTTCTTCTTCTTCTTTGAATCAATTTTTTGTTACTATATTGAACACGAATCTGGGACCTATTCTAACTTGTATCAACACCTATATAAATAACAAGCGAATGTAACTTAACTGCCGCTAACACAGAAACAGATGGAGATTGGAGTTCATCTAAGTACCAGAAGGCAAAAAGACAAAAATTACGAGCTACGGATACGTGCAGACTTAGTTGATGACCGAAATGTTGGCAGAAATAGGAGCCATAGGACTACCACTTAAGGGCTAAGACCTTGGAGATCAGGGGTCAATGGAACGATCCAACGTACGTAAGTCGGAACAGTTTACCGCAGAAGTGGCATCCAAGCAGATAGTTTAATCGTGTTGGAGTTCTTTACCTTGTTAATATGCTTACTGAAGAAAGTCTGTGTAATATCTTTATACTGGTTTGCAAAAACTTACAAATATTGACAGTTGATCGTGCTAAATAATGGTATTGGAAATTCCAAATGGAACACTGATGACAATAAGGGCGATAACTTGATAGTGGCAGTGGCATCCCGCTAGCTGCTTCGAAATGTTCGAAGTTTATTTATTGATCTCCGTGCTGGTCTACGCGGGTTTACATCCCAACACACAAATAATTACGTTTCCATCTTATATAAATATATCAGTGGTGGCAAAGTCGACGCACTGATTTTTTTTGTCAGTTTTTTTCGCCTCGCGTCGTCTCCTCGTTCTCTCCGCTATCTGACACTATCTGACATACAGCCAATGCACAAGCATACACAAATCTTTTACCTCTTGATATGGTCAAACTAGCTCGCCGGAGTGTGGTGGGGTTTTCCCACTTTCCTTTGCGCCAATCGATCCCGTTAACATAATGTTTTAGGTACACACTCTACAGAAATTGTAAAAATTTAAACTTTGAGTGCTTAAGAAAATAATATTGTAATAGACGTATAGTCCGGTCGTGTTCCTCTCTGTAGTTTGGGAATACAATTTTAGTTATCTTATTACTAAGCCCTCAACTAATAAATCATATTAACTATTTACTTTCGTGGATAGAGGCTCTGCAAAGTACTTGGTGGTTCTGAATTTTAGTTTATTTAATTCTTTGTATATTTTGTCTTTCTTTATAATGGTTAAAAAAATATATATTACAGGATTGTTACAGTGGTGCAACTTGTAAAGAAAGCGTAAGTTTGTGGTGTTGTCGATCTCAATGATAATGTATAGTGCATGCAGCCCAATTATTACTTAGTAGGATAGCCTTGTTGATCTAGCTAGGGGATTGTCTAGCTCAGATTGTGTACCCTGGACATCACAATGTATCTTAAGAACGCAATTTTTAAAACACGCACCTTGTTGAAGTGGGACTTAGTGAAGGACAATGGAAAAGCCATAAAAATTAAAATATATTAAAATATATATATATATAACCACTATCATGTGCAGTTATAAAGAAAACCGAACCTACCTTTATCCGCCGTTAGGGATCTGCCTCTCAGATGGCTTTGTGTTTCTGTATTTCCAGTTGCCATTCAAAACCCACCGTCTAAAAGAGTTCTCTGTCGAATAGTAAGAGGCGCTTTAGGGACCAGGCGGTTATAGGTGCCTAGCCTAAACTTCCGTAGACAGATATAAATATTATATATTATATTTCAATTAAGCACATTTAATTTAATTTAAGCACATGAGATTTAGTCAGCCGGACCTTATTTCTATTATAATTGTAATTGCACATGTTTTAACTTTGACTTGATCGACTTTAATGAAATAGTATTTCGTCTTTGACGACGTTTTTGACTTGTGAAAGAGCTTTTGAATTGTTCGTTATACCATTTGCACAAAAAGCTTTTGTTATCTTTCTCAATCTGGTGAACAGAAGAATCATACTATTTTTTGCAATCATGTTGTAACTGATTTGTTAAAAAAAATTAACAAAAACTAAGTTAGTGGGGTGTGCGATCCACGAGATTCCGGCAGCGACTTCTATCGAGAGAGTGACCGCCTTGTTTTTCTCACGCTAAAATCGAATACCACGTTCAGTATATTTTAGGAGGGAGAGACAGAGACTAGTATTTGAGACCACTTCTGGTGGCTCTGGCCACTCCACTACCACTTCCAGATCCCACATTCGGCCTTCCTAACGTTTGATTCGTCCCGAATGGTTTCCTGTACTCTGCAACTGTCTAAGTCCTATATGGCCCCTCTTCTTCTCCAATCCTTTCAACTTCGTAACGCCCATGATCATTTATTTTAACTACTTTATATGAGCCTAGACACTTTCCTTTCAACTTAAAACATGTACCATACTGTGTGCGTTTTATAGCAACTATATCATTCACTGCAAACTTCCTTACAATCTTTCTTTTAGAGTTAAAAGCCCTTTTTTTTCTGTTTGGATACTTTTAATATTCTCTCTTGATTTATTTCGCAATTTCTCCCTCTCGTCTAACTCCGAAATCAAACACTCCTATATTAAATCCTTAAACAAGATTCCATCCTTTCTCGAGGAATCGGAAAATCCGCAACCGCTATAGTTTTCTCATCTCCTGGTTTGATAGTAGTTTGATTATTCCTTCCTGAAGACATTCCTGCACCTAACTGCAATTTTCTGTACTCAACATGCAGAGGCTCTAAAACTCGTTCATCAGCTGCATACACGAACTTGCTTCCTACGCTTGGACTTGAGCCCTACATTGCGCTGCTGTATGTCCTGGTTGATTATATTTGAAACATTTCTCTCTCACATGTGAAGGAACTCCACACCTGAAACATTTCCGAAACGAATCTACACTTCCTTTGTTGCCTCACTCGTAGCCTTACTGCCTTAGAAAATATACTTGTTTAGTGGCTTAGATGAACCTCGTGATTTTTGATATGCGTCGATTTGCAACTTCAACTCCTTGAGATTTCTAGCCTGACTTTTTTTTTATCTTGCATCTGGGATAGCTTCTATGAAATATTCGATAAGACTTTTTTCCTCCAAACTAATTGGTTTAGCTATCTCCATCAAAGCATATAGAAATTCCTGCAAAGATTCGCCCTTCTGTTGATGACGCTTGCCTAGTCTGCGATGTATCTCTGCTGTAGATACCTGAACTCCAAACTCCTCAATCAAGGCCGACTTCAAACTTTCCCAATCTTTAATGTCTCTTTGGCTCCGAACGAACATTTTTGCATCTCCGCACAGTAACTGTTTTGCATAGACAAACAACTGTAACTGGTTCCAGTCTACAATAGCTGCACAATCTTCCAACTCGTCCATCCAAAAATGTATATTTGGAGCACTTGTGCCTGCAAACTGAGAAACACTACCCTCGACATCTTTTAATATAACCCACGACCTAGATTTTCCCTGTACTACCAGGCGTTGATTCCCTGCTCTGCTATTCTGGGTTGATGATGTGGACCTAAAGTCTGCTGGCTCATCCTCAGTCTCTGACTCACCCTCGTCGACCAAACCATAATGGGATAGTAATCGTTTTTGTAATTCCGCTTTCAATCCGGTCGTATTCAACTGCAGCTCTGACAGTCTCTGTCGCAATTCTTCCATTTGCAATGCCAAAATCTCGTCTCTCTCCATTTAACAAATGTAACCTGTTATAAATTATAGTTAATACAATATCAGCAATTTCTTAACTCTTATAACTTTGATCAAAATGGAAATACAACAACAGTCCTACTCTTGAAAGCCATGCAAACTGTTATACCCAAAACCTGTGGCAACGCTTCCTCGGGTTGCTTCTCTCTCTGTCTCGCTTCTTCTCGTGTCGACCGCTCTCTCTCTCTCGTGTCGACCGCTCACTCTCTCGTGTCGACCGCTCTCTCTCTCTCGTTCCTTGGCGAGTCTCAAAACTCAATTGGAACCACCTCGTCATTTTCCTCTACTTCCAAAACCTCGTGTCAGCTCTAGCCGACAAGATTTTTCTTGCACGATTTCTCATTCATTCATTTATTCTCATTTTTACTTCTGCTTTCTCCAGCCTCATACGCTGCTTCTTTTACTTTTCATTTTTTCTAGCCTCATTCGCTGCTTCTTTTACTACTGCTTTTCTCCGGCCCCATCCGCTGCTTCTTTTACTTCTGCTTTTCTCCAGCCTCATTTGCTGCTTCTTTTACTTCTGCATTTCTCCAGCCTCATCCGCCGCTTCTATAACTTCTGCTTTTTTCCAGCCTCATCCACTGCTTCTCTAATTTCTACTTTTCTCCAGCCCCATCCGCTGCTTCTTTTACTCGTTTTGCATTCGTCGTCGTTACTCGCTGTTTCTCTATGCTTCTCTCGTTCTATGCATGTGTTTGTATTGGTGAAGCGTCGCTGTACTGCTATCTCTGTCACTCCACCGTTCGATTCGCCTCTTTCTTTTTTAAAAAACTCTTCACCAGCTTTTAAATCGCGAATGTTCTTATTTCAACTGACCTCTAACATCCACCGCACTGCCCTAGATAATTGTTAATCATATTAATCATACTAATCATATCGACGTTGTCGAATGGTAGGCAATAGATTGGTTGAGCCCCAAAAAATGCAGTGTCCTATTTTCATTAAAGTTGTAACACCGGCTTTTATTATATTTGGATATGGTTTATTCATATTCGATGGTAGTTGCTTAAAATTAACTAACTAAGTTATCCACGAGATTCTGGCAGCGACTTCTATCGAGAGGGTGACCGCCTTGTTGTTCTCAAGCTGCAATCGAACACCCCATTCGGTATATTTTAGGAGGCAGAGACAGACACTAGTATTTGAGACCACTTCTGGTGGCTCTGACCACTCCACTATCACTTTCAGATCCCACATACACAATTGCAATAACAATGGGAAAGCTTCTGAACTGGCCAATAAATCTTTAAAATAGTTATATTAACCTAATATATAATACAATTAATTTAAAATGAATCTTAGTGCAACATATATGAATTCAATAGATAAATATTTTCCGACTATTTGTTTATTGTTTACTAAAATAAAGAAGAGCGAAAGTGTTACTGTTCTTCGTTCTTACATTTTGTTCAGTTCCTTTTGAAAAAAACGAAAGTAATAAAAAAAAAAATATATATATATATATGACCTTTACGGAGTCGCAACAATGTCAATCCGTCCCACGGAGGGGAAATCATATTTTGTTTATGGCATGTGTTGTTTGGTTATTATTCTTTATTAACTATATTATTTAAATATAAGTTTTAGCATAAGTAAACGATCCGCCGGAGGAATACGGATTATCATATTTTTTATATGGCATATCTACAATTCATATTATTTTTAATTTACCATTAATTGTTATCACCGTCGATGCCCCCACGGAGGAGGAGCATTACGATTATCAATAAATTTTTATTATTAAATTATTCATAGGCGACGGTTATCTATACTTATGCTAATATTTATATAATAAAATAAATATATGCTTTAGCATTAGTAAACGATACGCAGTAGCCTATTAATATTAAGGTTAAGGTAGTCACCCCATCCGACGCATATGCTGGCTTAAAAAACTCCTTTACAACGCTACAACATACCTGTACCAATACATACATTTCATTTCCACACATCCAAGTGCTTCATTCCGGTGTTCCGTCCTTAACAATTATTTATTAAAAACAAAAATGCCAGCCACAGAGTAGCACACTTCGACAACTGCATGTTTGCAGAAATGTATTGCCTTTAGTGAGTTCAACAATCTTTTGGCTTTATACATTTCAGTCCGCCTAGATAAGATCTGATCCCTGTGGGTCAAGGTCGAACAAGAGTTTGCTTGGAGCCGATAGCAGTAGGGGGGGTCGATCGACATTATGCCAATTCTTCAGGCAAAATAAAACTACTGCTATTCAGTTCACCAGTCCTGTGCTAAACTCAACGAGCAAATTGAATGAGCAACGCCTCAATCAGCACAATCCAAGTTAAGCGACATTCCAAAAAACTTTCTAACAGGTTTTCATACTACTGAGTGAGTAGGTTATTTAAAAAGAAGTCAATCGAATCTACAGCAGCCTTGAAGGAACTACAAGATATCATTCAGAGTTGTCTTACGTCCTTAGAAAGGTTCAGTCTGAGTACTAAGAATTGGATCCTGTCCCTTGGTTTATTTGTACCCCACAAAGCTTCCTGAGCGGATGGTTCTCAATTCGTACCTAACTGAGCGCCATAGAACTCTAGAGGGTATACATTATATTCAACCATATTCATTATGTCTTCTTCTCTCCAAGCCGGCAATTTATAACGTCTCACCTCGAGCACTTATTCATATGTTACAAAGGTATTCTATAACCGAAAGGCTACGATTTGTGTTCTTAGGAAAACCATTCAGTGCGAACATATTCATGCTTTCAGCAGAACAAGACAGAAGAAATCAGCTATGCTGCTATTGATTTGTCAGAGGACATCATCTCTGTAAATGCAGAAGCGCACAGTTCTTTTTAAATTGACGCTGTCGACATAACATGTTGTTGCATCCAAGCAATTCTTCCCCCACTGATCCGATAACTTCTGACGCGCCGAGTCCAGTATCCACCACAGCGCCGTAGTGACAAAATCACCACACTCTCCTTTCCGAGCTAACTTTTCCATATTTAGGATATCAGCAAGATCATTATTCACATAGTTTCCATTTACCAGCAGCCAAAGGAGACAAAATAAAATTCGACAACCTTGCGTATGGAGGACTAACTCTAAGTGAAGCGTTATTATTTGTGCAAATTTTATCAGACGTACATTTGAGACAGCTCATTGAACGTTACAAACAATTAACGAAGAAAACGGTGGTGATTTGTACAGGAACGGAAAAACTCAGAATACGAATTTCAGGCTATAGAACAAGTATCCAGTGATAACCTGCTGAAAATGCTACGAAGAGCGCCACGTATGGAAGATGTGCCAAATCGAGGGTGCGACTGGAAAAAGATTTTTAAACCGCTGGGCTCAGTTTTCCCTCGACGGGAAATATTTGAATGTCTCCGAAATAGCATTGTCTCCGACTAGCAATAAGGAACTCTTTGAGATCAGATTGCAAAACTATAGAGAGGTTGAGAAAAAGATACATTATCTAGATTTAAGTTGAATTGGAAGAGATCTATGGTCAGAGTGAAGAATTTTAGGAAATCAGTTATACCAGCAAGAAAATTGTAATATCATGGATATGGTGGACTATCCGCCCGCGAATTGTTTTAAGTTTTTGAGAGCGGGGCTTAAGAATATAGGGGCTAATATAGAATTTTTTGGTACACATTTGGCGAATGAGGACTAAAGGCACTTTTCGCAAAATAAACATCTTGCGTCAGAAGTCAGAACAGTGGAATGACCCATCCAATAACAGGAAAACTACTAGTTGACATCATCTACAAGGGACTAACTAAAGAAATTACTTTGTATATTAATCCTTCGTTAGGAATGGAATGGAGTGTTTAACTTAGCTCCTGAATTTTATTGGTCCGTTGATTTGATTTTTGAGTAACTTCACTAGAAAAAAAATACCGTATAACGCTGCCTAATCGACACCAGCCAAAGCGTCGAACGCCTTATCATTGGATATATCAGATAATTCTTTAAGGAGCATCATCGATTGTTACGGAAAAAGAGGTTAACATAATTTGTTTCTGGGAACACCAAGCTCAGCAGTATCACTTTCCAACGCATTAAGTTTCATTTAAAATAATTCAGGAATTGCTCCTGAAAAATTTTTAACTTAACCCACAGCGTATATTTTGAGTCGACTGACGAAGAACAAGTAATTAAAAGAAAATTATCAAAAGTAATGGCGATTGCCTGATCTTTGTTTGCCGTCTTCTTAAATTAAATAGAGGAAGGATGTGTACTATGCTTACGTTTAATGTAGACAAAATTATAAAACTGTTTTAGTACTGAACAGAACTAAAATAGTTTTAATAACACTGCGCGAAAAGCTAAATAACGAGAAAAGACAGTGTCAGTGTACATATACAAGAGATCCGGCCAATTAAATTCTGATATAAAATTGTTCCGAGGGTCGAACAACACTCTCCAAAACCAGTGAACCTTCTTAGGTAACCGATAAGAATTATCCTCCATAGTAACCCCATTATCGATAGTCACATCGAAAGTAGGATGAGTAGGATCGTCAGGTTTCGGCAACTGCGCCACCCTAGCCAAACTGACCCTTGCCGGCTCAGAGACAAGGCAGAGATCAAGCAAGCGATCTAAGGAATTTCGAAAATTTAGAAACCATCAAAAAAATCATGTTGTGCTGTAGTAAAGGGAGTATTTGAGGTTTAATATGTGGACCCAGGAATGTTAAAATCATATAGAACTACTTAATGGTCCCTATCCGGATGTCTATTGGATACCAGAAGGGGGATAGGATCACACAAAGGAATTTAACATCGTTGCATTCTTCAAAACTTAATAATTCAGACTAGAGGTTGGTGGCAATCGCTATGAGGACACCACCTCCTCGCCTGGAGGGCCGATCAAACCTGTATGTTGTGTACATATCTGGAAAAACTCGGGCTTGATGATCTCCGGCTTTATCCAGGCTTATTTTCTCGCAGTAACCTTGTATACAATACAATGACTATTAGAATACAATTTCGGATGCCTACTACGTAAGCCTCGTGCATTCTGATAGGAAAGAAGGAGAGACTTGGTTAGTTTTTTGGAACTAACAAACTAGAAGGCGTATAGGGCACAATGGACAGATCTGTCCTGGGAAGACTTATTCATTTTTTTTTTTCATTTTCTTAGCAGCGTTATCGTTAGCAAAAAAAAACCTCTTTTCGTTAGGGACATAAAGTTTTCCTATAATAAAAAATTCAATTTATTCCACTATTAAAAAAAATGTGTCTTATAGTTTTGCCTTGAATATAGTCAATTACATCTTCAGATGTTTGTTTTGGCCAAGGACGGTGCCGAGGGAGTCTTCGGTTGTGAACACGCATCGTGTTGTACGAATCCACCCAAATGCGATTTTTGCGCTTAGGGGACTAGTTTAATAGTTTTTAGACTGGAATTAAAGCGCCAAGAGCATATCGTTAGCATCACAGCAGTAGCGAGAGCTTAGGTTTTTAGAATTATATCGGCCGTCTGACATGTTATACTAGGCTCTTTAGCAGATATTACCTTCTTGCTAGATTTAATATTGCTGGAAATATTAATAGACATTATAATGACTTACCACTGTACCGATTACACAATGTGAAGTAGAGAGAGTATTTACATGAGGGGAGAGGTAGAAAGAAAACGACTAGCTGCAGAATGCAGCACAAAATTTATTCACGCCAAAGGGCGCTTTTTTTTTTCTAGAGGCAGCGTTATCCCACTAGCCGCCTCGAAATGTCCTGTTTCACGAGGTCCAGCGCTCACTCGCACGCTCTCGCTCTCTCTTTTTTCCCGCTGGACTTCCAGTCCGCCAGAGCTTCAACCCCGGTCTCCCAAACTTTGTTTAAGTTGCAGTAGTTGGTCCTAATTTACCAGCAGCCGACGAAGGCCAATAAAGTGCCAATATAAATTACAATTAAACGTGTCAATCTTCTTATTTTCTAAGTGGAACCTTTTGTGACTGTTATTTCTTCGGTGGATAACACAATGAAATCTCTTTGTTTGGCTACGAATACGCCCCCTCCAAAACATGGTCCTTCGAGCCGGATCTATTCTGATCCATACCCCTCCAGAGAGCCACAGCGAATTCTGTAAATGAAAAGCTAAGTATAGTGTTGCGTTTCCAATTAGCGATCACAGATATTTCCCGAGAGAATTTCTAATTTTCTCATATATGTATGTGTGGTTCGCTATTGAACAGTCCAAGATCCGATTCTCAATCGCCATCGGCCAAATTCGATTGGCTTATTTCCAAAAGTGCAAACTAAAAAGTGATTGTGAAAATATACATAAGCGCCGAGCCACAGTAAAAATGCTAAGTATAGAGTTCCGAAATTTCAATAAAAATCGTTCCGCCAAAAGGGCTTATATTTTTGTCTCGTTCACTGTGCTCCTGCTGGTGTACAAACATATATAAGTGTATATATTCACAAATCAATATGCATACATAATTTCCAAACTGAAAATAATTTCCTACAAAAAATGTACACCATTAAATATTACCCAACAAAAATAAAATTAATAAATCCAAATACACGGGCAAAAATATTTAACCCAATTTTTTCCGTCTCCCGCCGTCTCCTCGTCTTCGCTCCCTTCGCTAGCTGCATAGACAACGGCCAGTGCACAAACATCCACACACATTCATTACCTACAAACATTATCTCCAGAAGAAAACAGTACCGGAACAAATACAGCACCGGTCGGTACACTAGTTTCAATTTACGAAATTTGTAAACAATTAATTCGAAATCAACACGGAACATAAATTAATTGCAATATATAAAAATAAAATAACAAAGTATTTTCTGACTATGAGTTCATTGTTTTCACTCTTTTTATAAGCGCTTATTTAATTACTTTCTAAAGAAAATAGCATAAAAAAGGGCGATTTCTTGCAAGTCAAATTAAATTTATTTTTCGTAACGACAAGAAGGAAAATATTCCAAAGCAACGAGTCGCTCCAAAGGCGACAGTGTGACCGTTCTACGTTTCCCACATTTTGTTTCGTTCCGGTGGAATATTATTTTAAATTAATTCCAAAGTTAAAACATTAAAAAAAAAACCGCGACACGCATTCCAGTGTTGTACTACATACCGTGTTCAATTCCAAACATTTCAGTGTTCCGCACATTTCAGTGCTCCACACACTCCAGTGGTTCACACATTCCAGTGTTCCACATATTCCAGTGTTTTACTTCGGTTTTCCTTCCTACATATATTAAATTACCAAGAAAAAATTGGCAACCATAGGAAGAAAAAACCCACTGCGATATCTGCGACCCTGCATAAATTTATTACCGTTAGCGACCGTGTAAGCTTGAGCGTGTAAGCGATGGTTAACACTACTGACCAGTCCACGCCGTCTCTTTACTCCTTACAAGTCCACCGAGATCACATCCGAGCTCTATGGGACAAAGTCGAACAGAGGTATAAAGCCTGTTCGGACTTGATAGCAGTAGAGCAGTCGAGCGACACCTTGCCAATCCTCCAGGCAAAATGCGACTACAGCTACTCAGTCAGCCAATTACCTCCGTGTGATACAGAAATTTTCTCAGGCGATTATCTTCGCTGGCTCACTTTCCACTTATTCACAGCGGTCTATATAGATAATCCTGTCGAAAAACTATTTTATTTACTAGACTACTGGCTAAGCTCTTGCTATAGTCTCCAATTCGCCATTTACCAATAATGGTTTTCGCTAAGCCTGGAACCACCAGACTAAGCATTTCGGAAACAAACGATCGGTGGTAAACAGTTCACTAAGAAGGTTATTTAATGTGCAGTCCATCGCACACGAATATTTGAATCATTCGATTTGTTTCCGTTTTAATAATAATATGATATAGAAATTATAGAAATTGGATATTAAAAAAAAAATTAAATATTAATAATATATTAAATAAGTAAAAATATTTAATCTTAAATTCGTTCGTTTCTAATTGTGGTTGAAAAAAATTATTGATACAAATATTTCCAGTGTAGCCGCCTCTTGTGGAAAATTTTGAACTTTATTTTATTAATCCATGACTTTGTATTCACACACACACGCTGAAAAATAGTGATGCTCTTCTAGCCGAAGTCATTCAGCACAAGACGTAAAAATCTCAGTAGGATGTTTATTAAATTTAGATTCTGGAGACAGTTACCAAGTTCTGGCACTGAATCAAATGATTTAAATCCACGTATGTACATATTTATATTTATTACCTATTGATTATAACTTAGTGCCCATCGAGAATGTACGTAGAAAATTTGATGACAACATTATTTCTGCTTGCCTACGTCCTATTCGGCACTCGAAAATCATAAAAATGTTAAGTAAGATGCAGTCGACATTATTGGTTTAAAGTAAATTATTAAAAAAAAAAATAGTGTGCACGTATTCTGAAACTTAGGCGTAATTAGGCGGAGATTTAAGTAGGGTCTAAAAGGCTGCGATCCTCGCCTTACGTACCTTTTTTTTGCAATTCCAGTTCTTTTATTATTATTATTATTATTTGTCTACTTTGGAAGAAACGAAATTACATGTATTAACTGAATAAAAGGGAGACTAAATTAGTAAGCGAAATAAAAAAATACACATAAATATTACATTTTAGGCTGCGATTGTCACTCTAAAAAAGTTAATAGCATTAACAAGTGATTTTGAAAGGGATAGCAGATTGTATTACATAGTTCTATCGATATTCTTATCGAGTATTGGTGCTGCTTTATAAAATGTATAAATTAAATAAAATGGAGAAAAAAATAAATAAGAAAATAAAATAAAAATATAAAATAAAGTATTTGGGACTATTATTTTCATTATCTTACAATAATGAAGTGCACTCGGACAATAATCCTTTGAACCATACCCAACTACAAAGAGAGCGTGGGCAAGAATTGTAAAAAAGTAACCACATCCACTTTGTTTAACTGTGAAAGGGATAGCAGATCGCACTATTTAAACTTTTAATTCATTGACTGCGATCGAACGAGTGATGGTAATTATTAACAAAAAAAACTAAAAGTTAATTATAAACGATTGATTTGATTCGTCTGAGTCGTCCCGTCGGTAGCTTTCTTAATTATATTTATAGTCTTAATTTAATTTTATATATTAATTGTGTCGTAATTTTGTTTTTATTTTTTTCAATCATTTAAATGTATTTATTTATACACGGCATTCTTTATATATTTAATATTTATGTATTTCATACTTTTAATTTAAAGTGTTTACTTATTTATTTATTTCTATAAATATATTCTATATGAATAAATATTTAATTTTTATTTATTGCGATGTTCAAAAGATTTTGGTGTAGATTGCTTAGTGAAGTTTTGTGGATTATTTTTGTTGTTGTTGTTACAATTATTGACAATTACTTGTGTTGGCAGATTCCATTTGCTCAGTTATTGAAGGTAAAGTGGTTTGAAGTCTAGTGTAGCTTAGGGCGAAGGTGGGAGAATAATAAAGCTGTCTTCGTTCTATGCGAATTCGCAAACCTTCGTTAAACAATGCACTAAATCTTATCGGCGGAATGAAGCAATGGTTGAAATTAAGTAAAATCGAGTGCACGTTGCCAAAATTAAAATTAACTTCCTGTCACAAAGAATCGGTTTTTAATCTAAGTTTAAATAAAATGGCGACATTGATCGACGCTAGAGGGAAATGGCAGCTGGAAATACACACATAAATACCCCAAAGCAGATATAAAAGTATTTGTGCAGAAAATTAAAAGGTGGTGTTGTAGACAAAAATAAGATATTTGTTTACTGAAAAATTGCTATTAATTCTTGGCATATACGTATAGTAGAGCTGGACTTGCATGTATTAATTTTATCAAAAGATTGCATTTATAAAAGAACAAGAAATAAAATATTAATATCAATAAATTTTACATATTATTATATTAATACACATATATAAATCCAAACAACCTACGTTGGATGCAACGTATATATAATTGTACAAGTTTACTGCAGTTGGAAAGTTAATTCAAGCCGCACACAAATGCATAGCCCTTATATACAAGCAGCTGCAGCGATGAATTCTTTTCATTTTCACTTTCGCTTGACCACCGTTATCTGTCGTTTTGGGACCCTTTCGTTTGGCCAGCTTAGATTAGCTGGCCGCCAAGTGGCGCGCTACCCAGCATTCGGCCACATATGCTGAATTTTTTACTTCATTTGCACACACTATTAATGGATACTTCGTTACTCGATATTTAAATAAAAAATAATTTTTCGATTTTAGAAAATTTATTTAAATAATTTTTTGAACAAATATTTCAAAATTTAATAAATAAAAATCATTACATTTTGTAATTATTGATTCGAAAATTATTTCAGTTTGTTGTGGTATAAATAAAAAAATAAATTACAAATTATCCATCAATTTCAAAAATTAAGTCTGTTCTGGAAGAGTTGAAAGGCAAACTCCAAAGCCGAGTCCGAAATATTCGCCGAATGAACGTTCGATTAGAAGCAGGGTCGATTCCGATTCAAGAAGAAGAATTAAAATGTACGCTTGAAAACTTAAATGCTTAAATTAATAGAGCAAATTAATTGCAAGAACGGATAGAAGATCGCGATGAATTTGGAGATGAGTTGTCAAACGAATAGTATATTGTTCGGATTCTGAAGTTACTCTTCAGCGGATCCGATCTCATCCATCTTCGTTGTCGACATTCGTTTCGAACAGGGCAGCGGAGATTCATGAGTGGGCAGGAAAAGCTACATGGCGGCATGTTCTAACCAAGCAGAACTCGCTGATATTGTCACAAGAGGTTGTGACGTTGACGAAATTGTGTAATCGATTTGATTCACTGGACCATCTCATTTGAAGCTTGAATATAAATCGAGGTCATCAAAGGAATTTTACCGCACCTCAAACTTCTTAGGGTGTTCATTTATATGTTCCTTTTCATAAGAAAATCCAAAAACAAGAGTATCGCGATTCGCGATACTCGGATGCGAATTTTCGTTCACACCTCCTTGGGCTCCGCACATGGGCGGACTATTGGAGGCAGATGTAAAAACTTCCAAACACCTATGCCAAAGAGCATAAGAGCTGAGGACAGTCCTCAAAGGAATCGAGGTGGTGAAGAACTCACGGCCTTTCGGAGCAATCAGCCACTACCCTAATCGCAACACCAGAACTCCGGGTCAGGCGAGTTTCAGTTGCTTGCGGAGATGGAGATGGCAAATTCGGGGCAAGTAACACCAGTGCAGGCAAACCTAAAGGAGAGACAGCTCGTCATCGTGGCCGAAGTCTATATGCCATCTCAATAGAGGCTCCTAGGCAGGATCGTCGCACGCAGGGGAGATGGCATAGTCAGAGTCGTTGATATTAGAAGGAGGGATGGAGACATATTTCGAAGGACCATCCACAAACCGGCACTGTTAGCAGTGTTTTGAAGCCGGGAAGGCGTTCGACGGGAGCGGTTTTGACAGATTTGAAGAGTTTTGAAGTTGAAATGTTTTGAAGTCTTGGTAAAAGTTAGTTTAGGGCAAAGGCGGGAAATAAAACTTTCTCTCGGTGCTCGGTGCGATTGTCACTTAACACTTAGAGAAGGGCGAGAGAGTAAGCTCATACTCCAGCAGGTCACTCAACGGAGCCAAGAGGAATTACTCTGCAAAGGCGAATGAATGTTTAACTGTTGTGTGAACCATAAGGAAATTAAGACCTTACCTGCAGGGCCACCACTTTAAAGTGGTAACGAATCACTTGACCCTGATTTGATTGATCAGCATCGAATGTCCGTCCTGAACCTCCAGGCAAGATATTACAGTCTTCGCAGAAGACCAAGGAAGATAAAAATAGCTGTTTGGGAAAAGGCGTATCGTTTGTCTACCGCGGTGGAAGAATTCGCGGCAAAACTATTTCGGAGACAGTTTTGCCGCTAATTATGTTGAGATTAGGGCACACACACAAAGAAAGGACTGCACATGAAAGTGATTTATAACCACAGCAGTCAAACGAATCCGAAATTCTCAATAATAGATGAACGCGAAGACATCGACGTCAACACTAGTCGGTTCAGCGGAGGAGGAAAAGCAGCATTAGTCGATTACGGCCGTGGATACCCAATAATGGGTATTGGGAGCTAGAGAAGTGGTGCCGAGCTATGGCATATGTCCTGTATATGATCGCGCTGGAGGAACTTTAACGGAGACTGAAGCAGGTAGAAGCCAAAGAGGCGCAGATGCCGTTACCAGCGTCACCCGTCACCGTTGACAACAGCGTGGCCGTCACTGTGACATGGCCCCAATCGATGCCGTTACCACCAACGCCATCACCGTCACCCCGGAGGAGCTTTGCAGCAGCCCGATCCACTGCCGGGAGCGGCCAGCACTGAGGCAGGAGCCATCTGGCTGGCGGTGCGCCGCCAAGCAGCTTTCCCCGAAGCCAGGCAGCAGCAGGAGCGGCCGGAGATGCTGCGGTCGCTGTCTGCAACGAAGGAGCCGACTTTCAGGGGGATCCCCGAAGACGAGTACTAGCGGAGGCGAAAAATATATCTCAATCAAGGCGGGATAATTTGATAGAAGATAACGACTGTGGAAAGCAGTGCGAGTGGTCACCAATTTCGTTTGGTTCTCGAAGGAAGAGGGAAATCTCAGAAGTTACAGATAACTCTGCACAAATGACAACAAGGCGTAGCATCTGCTAATGAATGCAAGGGGAGCGGGGAAGTGCACCGCTTAGGGGGCGCTTGGCAGCAGCGATGTAATAGCGAGACGAGCTGGGGAAGAAGTACCGTTAAAGGCACATACCACCAGCCGAGGAGTTTCGATATAGCAGGCCAGCCAAGACCTCGATAGTCTTTGGACCCGGTGGCGTGAGCAAAAAAACGGCCGACATTGATCACCAAAGAAGAGACGCCGTGGACATATCGGGACTCCGACGGACTATTGACCATGTGGCGTGAGTGAAGTCGTCGGGAATAACGACAATGGCTGCCATTAAATTAAAGAGCAGAGAGAGAAGCGGCACAGTATGTATGAGAGGGTCAGATTGAGTGCGACTGTAAGGTCGTTGGCATGAGTCCAGAATCAAGAAATATAGACTTAAGGCTCAAGTATCAAGGAGCAAAGAATCATGAGACAAAGAACAATTACTTGAGGCTTAAGGATCATGGATCAAGGTTCAAAGATCGGAGAGGGCGCTATGTCGACAAAGGTGACCTTAAGTCAACCTGCCGTGCGATACACCCTGCTAACTCGCGCCAGTGAGGCGACCGTTCGGCCAAAAGAAGAGATCGCGAGCGAATGGAGAAAAAATAATAATAAATACATAGAAATTACCTTAAAGTTCAGAGTGCTTAACATATAAATTTGGTGGGACGAAGAATCTGTCTGAGCTAGCCGAACAATTACGTAGTGAACAAGGCCAAAGCAAAACAGTGCAAAGAAGCTAAAGTTTTATCCGATAGCTCGAAAGCTAAGAGTAGATACTGATGCTGATCAAGAGTACATATGCTTGATAACTGCTTTGCAAACTTCTGGCTATAAAAGACACATTTGCAACTAAGCATGAACCAATATCTTTTAAATACTTTACTAAACAAGAACTTTAAGTAAAATAGTATACATAACATATAAGTTAAATAGTATACAAAGTATACATAACATACATTTTACTTTTCGTTCTTCGTGACTTAAACTGGGATGTAAACTTAAGGTTACCCTCCTATTCCAACAGACGTCTCCAAATTAACCTACCTTTCTTAGCAAACCGTAGAACAATGCTAGGCATCACTTTCTTATATAACCTAAACAGTGGTGAAGTGGAGAGTACTGACTTAATAGGTCAGCTAAATTTTCACGTACCTTGTAGAAACACTATGTCCTATTTACCTTTAGTTTTGAACCATTGTAGAACTTCTTACGAAATGCATGAACCCCTTAGAGTATTATGTGCAAATTATAATGATTTGTACCACATAACATCATCTGTAGATAGCCTTCCTAAACTAAAAACATTAATCCTAACCCACTTAGTACACATGCAAGGAAGCAATCGAGCAGTGCGCTATTAGACTATTTGGTGTAGCATAGTTTCCTCGCATTCCTTTATCTATACTTCCTTTTTTCGGCTCTACATTAACACCAAGCACGTGCTTGGTATCGAAGGGCCAATTGAGTGTACTGACCGCAGTGCATCAACGTCCAAGAAAAAAAATATATTAAAAAAATAAGAAATTACAGACTGCCTTATACACAACAAGTAAGAAACTAAAATCCAATGCTAGTTAATTTAACTCCTCACAAATAACAACAACCAGAGCCGCAGCAGACGGAGGCAAGGGGTGCGTAGAATGTATATCTTGGCTAGCCCTGGAGGGGAAAGTACTATTAATGGCGCCTAGCTACAGCCACGGAGAGGCGAAGCAGGTGGCCAGCTAAGGGCATCGAGGNATGCAGGTGGCCAGCCAAGGGCATCGAGGTCAAACGGTAATCGGCGGACTTTGGGTTCCAAAGAGGAGACACCGCGGACCTAACGGGACCTCGATGGACTTCGGACCCGGTGGCGTGATCGCAGGTAGTAGACTTTGAATAACAGGACAGTGGCTGCATATAAATAAGGAAAATGCGATTAAAGCGGAATCATTATTGCGTGTCCAGGAGTCAAAGTGAGTGCGTCCGCTAAGTCGATCATCGAGGAGTCGAAAGTCAAGGTACAACTACTCAACTATTAAGGATCAAGGATCAAAAATCATGGCTCAGGGATCAAGGATCAAGGATCAAGGATCAAGGATCAAGGATCAAAGAATCAAGAATCGAGAATTAATAATAATGGATCAACGATCAAGGATCACGGATCACGGATCAAATATAAGCATTCAAGGAGCAAGGATCATCGATCAGGTAGCCACGATCCAGGATAAAGGCTCCAACACAAGGCGACAGGACCAGAGAGTGAGTTGTGCGGGTGGCTAAGCGTTGAGCAGGCGATATATCGTGACCACCGGGCAGAACGGGCGAGAGGAATGGCAACGGCGATAAGGGAGAGCATTGAGTTCGACCTGCCGGGCATAGCACACCGCTAATTCTGTCAGTGTGCTAGCAGAGCGGGCGATATTTGATATAGTGATATATCAAATATATCAAATATATCAAATATATCAAATATATCAAATATATCAAATATATCAAATATATCAAATATATCAAATATATCAAATATATCAAATATATATCAAATATATATCAAATATATATCAAATATATATCAAATATATATCAAATATATATCAAATATATATCAAATATAT
>VNKC01000103.1:0-86043 GCA_008042775.1 Drosophila pectinifera
CGAGGATGAAAAGGAAAAAACACGACCGATTATTGAAGATATTTCAGAAGTTGTGAAAATTGTACAAGTTACTGAAGAAGATGGTACATCAAAGCAGGTTGAAATTAAGAAAAAGAAGGTATCGCGCAAACAAGGACCAAAAGAGCAAATCTTTGAAATCACTGAAACCAAAACTAGTGATGAACCTTTGGCTGAGGTAACTATTGTCGAGATAACAGAAGATCAGCCTAAGGAAGAAGAAGTTGTCCTACCTAAAGAAAAGAAACTCATTAAGAAACCGAAAAAGATGAAGCCCGAAGATATCCAAAATTATGTAGTAAATGTCCTAGAAGAGTTCACCGAGCCATATAAGTTTGAGGAGCCCGTCATTACAGAGTTAGCGGAGACCGTGGAAATCGTGCAAATTACTGAGGAGGATGGTATACCAAAGCAGGTGCAAGTTAAGAAAAAGAAGATTTCGCGCAAACAAGGACCAAAAGAACAGATCTTTGAAATCACTGAAACAAAAACGAGTGATGAACCTCTGGCTGAGATCAAAATTGTCGAGTTGACAGAAGAGCCAATAGAAGACTTTGTTTCACCTAAAGAAAAGAAACCAATTAAAAAGCCCAGGAAACTGAAGCCCGAAGATGTCGAAAACTATGTGATTAATGTTCTAGAAGAATTCACTGAACCGTATTCATTTGAGGATCAAGAAGAGCATGCGCCCGGTAAGCCCAAAAAGCCAAGCAAAAAGCCAGTTGAACAGACGGTCTCAATCGAAGAAATGGCTCCTGAAACCATTATTGAAGATATCGTTAACGATAAGGGTGAGGAAGTTAAACAGGTCAAAACAACTAAGAGGCTTAAAAAGAAGGAAGGCTCTAAGGAATATGTCATCGAAGTAACCGAAACTTATCAAGAAAACACGCCAGAGGCTGAGATCGAGTTCACTACAATAGAGATGCCCTCGGAGGACTCACCACAGATTGCAGAAGATCAACCAGTTAAGGTAGTTCAAAAGGTTAAGAAGAAGAAGCCTGTCAAGGAAGATCTTGATAAGTACATACAGGAGTTAATTGAACAGGAAATCACAAAAACACCTCTTGAACAATATGAGCCAACAGAAATGGATGCAAAGCCCAAGCAACCCAAAAAGAAGGTAAAATCTCACCACAAAAAGACCGTTGAAGATGTTGATGGCTTACCCGTCACAATTCATGAGTTTAACGTTGAAGAAGTCGAACAAGCTACCGAAGATGCAGAACCATCAGAGACTTTGCCAGAGTACATCGAAGAGACGCCACAGAAGCCAGACGACTCATCGAAATACCTTGTAAACATTTCCGATGAACTTGTTAAAGCTGCTCAGCCTATTGAAAAATCTCCGGAGGAAGAACAAAAAACATTCAAAAAGGAAAAACCTTTAAAAAAGAAAAAGGTTGCTGAGGTTCCCGTTCCCTTGGAAGATATTGAACAAACTGTTGAAGTAGTCGAACAACCCACTGATGACGGAAAAGTGAAAGAAATAACTGTAAAGAAACGCAAGGTTTCGCGTAGAAAGGGCTCCAAAGAGCATGTCTTTGAAATAACTGAAACTACAAGCGATGATCAGCCAATAGCCGAGGTTACAGTTGTTGAGTTGACGACTGCCGATGATGTTCTCGGTTTCAAAGAAAAGCCAAGATCTGAAAAGAAGATCATTAGGAAGCCGAAACAACTAAAGAAGGATGATGTTGAGGACTACGTCATTAATGTTATTGAAGAATTCGTCGAGCAGGTTCCAGTTGAGGTAGTTGAAAGTGAAGCTGAGGAAGTTAAGGAGGAAGCACCTAAGAAATTCAAGAAAACACCCAAAAAGTACGCAGTCACAGAACAAGAAACCTCAGATAGTAAGGTACCTGATGTCGTCGAGGAAGCTCCAGTGCAGCCAATTGAAGACGTCCCAGAAGAAGAAATTGAGTCAACCGAATTTGCCATTGGTATAAAGGAAGAGACTGTAGTTGACGAGAAAAAACAACCAAAGTCTAAAAAGGTTACCAAAACAAAGCCGGTACAACAACCCAATTTGGAGGAAAACCAAGAGTATTTAGTTAAGATCAAATCTGAAGAAAATTTAAAACAAGAGGAACAGCCAGAATATGAAACTTTTGTGAGTGAAGCAGAAGATGATAAACCTTTGCAGGAACCTACTTTCCAGATAGAAGAAATTGAGACTGAAGCAATCGAACAGGAAGTAATTGACGACAAGGGCGAAACTGCGAAACAAACTGTTACCAAACGTAAAATTAAAAAGCAAATTGGGCCTAAAGAGGAAATTATTGAAATTGTGGAAACTAAAACTGGCGACATACCTGAGTATGAAGTCATTGTCACCACTCAAGATGCCGAAATAGTTACTGAGGAAATTCCTCAGGAAGAAACACCAAAAAAGATTCGGAAAGCGAAAAAGGTACCCAAGGACGACCTTCATGACTATATTCAGAAGCTTATTGAGCAGGATATTCCGAAAACAGAACTTGAAAAGTACGAAAAGATCGACTTGGATGAACCAGTCAAAATGAAAAAGAAGCCCGTCAAAAAGGTAAAGGTTTCAGAAGAACAACCAAAGGAAGAGACTGAGGAGCCGTTGGAAGATAAGCCACTCGAAGAGAAAGATCAATCTTCTGAAGAAGAAAATGACGAACACTTACTAATGTTTACCGTCAAGGAATTTAGTCCCGAAAAACCAGAGGAGTCTACTTTCGAAATAGTTGTCCTTGAAGAAACCGTAGAGACCAAGCTGTTACCAGACGAAGAGGGAAAAATAAAGGAAAAGGTGGTGAAGACTAAGAAGATAAAGCAGAAGAAGGGTCCAGAGGAAGTGGTTCATGATATTGTTGAGGTAACAGATAAGGATACTAACGAATCTGAAATAACCGTTATAACCACAAGTCCAAAAGAAACGCCCGAACAGGAAGAGCCTGTGGTCAAGCAAAAGCGGACTAAAAAGATCAAGAAGGATGATGTTGAAGAATTCATTAAAGCAGTTATTGAAGAGGAAGGACCGAAGCCGTCAGAACCAGAAGACGTAGTAGTCGTAACTGAGGACTCTGATTCCAAACCAACTCCAGAGAAGATGAAAAAGAAGGCCAAGAAAGAGAAACAGCCTGTTCCTGAGGAAGAACAACCAAAGGTCGATGAAATATCTGTTGTCGAAAATATCCCCGAAGATGCGCCAGTTAACGACGATCTCATAACTGTGCAGGAATTCGTTCCAAGCGTGGAAGAACCTGATTATGAAATTGATCAAGTTGAAGAAATTAAGAAGCCAGAAAAGAAGAAGAAACCAAAGGCAAAGGTTACTGTGCAAGACGAGGGTCTGGAAGCGGACTTGATGGAAAAGCCACTGGAGGTTACCAAAAAGGAATCTGATATCGAAAATCCAGATGATGAGGAATTCAGTATTTCTGTCAAGGAAGATGAAAAATCTGAGCCTAAGCCAGAAAGAAAGAAGACGCCCAAGAAAATGCAGAAAGAGGCCGATCAACCTTTAGAGGAGAAATACGAAATTTCAGTCAAAGAAAATGTTTTGGAACCAGAAGAAGAAAAACCTTTCACGATTCAGGTAATTGAAAGCGAAACCAGGGTCGAGGAAACAACCGATGATACTGGGGAAGTTCATAAGCAGGTTACCACCAAACGAAAATTAAAACGTCCTGACGGCGAAGGTGAAATAGAGATTATAGAAGTTGTTAGGGACGATCAGCCGGAGGCGGAAATAACTATTTTAGAATATGAACCAGAACCTGTAAAGCAGGACGAAAAGCCTAAGGAACCCAAAAAGAAAACAAAGAAGGTTAAGAAGGATGACATTCACGACTATATACAAAAGCTTATTGACATGGAAACTCCCAAGACTGAGTTGGAAAAGTATGAGAAAATTGAATTTGAACCCACGATTAAGGACACTCCATCTGATCAATTGATTGAAGTTGTAGAGGAAACTCCTTCTGAAAAGCCGAAAAAAGATTTAAGGACAAAGTCCAAGTCAGCTACGAAAGAAGAAATTTCTGTTCCAGATCAATTGGCAGAGGTAAAAGTGGTCGAAGAAGAAGTTCCGGAACAACCTTTAATACCAGTTGATGTCTTAGAAATTCAACCCGCAGTGGTAGAAATTCAAGAGGTTATATCTGAGGAAGGCAAGCCGATTCAAGAAAAAACCACTAAACGAGTATTGAAGAAAAAGGGACCTAAAGAAGAATCCACTTTTAAGATTACAACCATTGAAAACGAGGATAACGATTCAGTCACAGTTATTGTTGATGAAGAACCGGATGTAGCTCCCATACAGGTCATCGAAGCACAACCTGAACAGACTGAGGAGAAGGCCAAGCCTAAGCCAAAGAAAACTGTAAAGAAGGTTAGGAAGGATGACCTAGACGACTATGTAAAGAAATTAATTGAGGAAGAAATTCCTAAGACCGTTTTAGAAAAGTATGAAAAGGTAGAAATTCCAGAAGATATTGACAAACCAACTCCTTCTGAAATAGCTCCGGCAGAGGTAAAGTTAGATTCAACTGAGCCAAAACCAACTGTTGACGACTTAGCCAAGCCCAAGAAAACAAAGACTCCAAAGCCTAAGACAGTAGCAGCTGACGAAGCAATACCAGACGTACCGACAGACAAAACTGTAGACACCACTGACACAGAAGAGATCACACCAAACCAAATTGCACAACCCGAGGACACAGCCACTGCACAAATTACACCAAGCGCACAAGAAGAAAAACCTACTCAAGATGACACTAAAGATACAATTCAGAAAACAGTTAAACATAAGAAAACAAAACCAGACACACAAAAAAGCGTTGAAACAAGTAAGTTATTAGAAGAGAGTTTTTGGAGCCTACAATATCCCGCCGCCCATGCAGCACCTTTTGCTCCTCTGTCTGTGTCTTTTGCCTTTGTTTATTCCTATTGAAACCACGTTGATTTCCAATTTTTGCGCCTATTCCCACCTGTGTTTCTATTCTTTTCTCTCGCTGTTCAATCTCGGCTCATTGATTTGAGCACATTTTACTGCGGTCCTAATCTCTTCCAGTTCAACTACAAAGCCTCCCAACACAGTAACTCTGTTATCACACCTTATGCATGCATATCTTCCAAATCTATGTAGTGTAGAAGTTTTATCTATTTAAGCTATACCTATCTATAACGAAAATTCCATTGTCTTACTTTTACCCACCTAAATGTTAGTCCATACTTCGCTTAACCCAAAACTTCATCCCAATTAAATCAAATAACGTCTCAACTGTATTTATTATTAATCATTTTATATATAACCCTTAAATTGGTTAAGTTTTCAATTGTTTTCCTTCAATCGCTATCTATGTATATAAAGCCTCAAATATGTCTTCTGTCCAGTTCAACGATTTGCTTGCTTTGCAAAAGCAATGCACGGTTCCCAGGTTTATTTACAATGTTAAGCACGGCTCAATTTAAATGTAAATGCATTTTCTGTAACAGGTGAAGTACCAGAAGTTCAAAAAGACTATCAAATAAGCATCATCCACGAAGAGCCCGTTGAGGAAGAGCTGCCCCAAAAGATTTTGGAAGTCCGTGTCATCGATGAAGTCGCCGAGGTCGAGGAATCACAGCCCATTGTCGAAGAGGTTGAGGAAGAGGAGGAGCAGCCCATAACAGAGGATACTCCTGAGGATGCCACCAAGCCAAAGAGTAAAAAGAAGAAGGTTGTCAAAAAGAAGACAGATGACCATGATGAAATCATCAGAAAATTGTTGGAGCAAGAAATCGAGAAGACAGAACTTGAAAAGTACGAGAAACTCGAATTTGATCTTCCCAAGAAACTTAAGCCAGAGTTCGCTAGTCTAGAGCCAATGAAAATAGAGCGCAAGGATCAAAAGCCGACAAAGGTTACAATTGTCGAGGCTGCCGATGTTCCCAAAACGGTGAAACTTAAACCCGGTAAACGTAAAGAGAAACCCGCAGAAGACCAGACTGTTCAACTACCAAAATTCCGACTCAAGGCTCGTATGGTCATGGTTGAGTTCCCACCGGCCCCGCTTCTTCCGAAGTTTACACACATTGGTGCCATCAAAGATAATGGTGAACTATCTCGAAACATCGAAGAGGCTGAAGAAGCCCTTAAGTTCAAACCGCACAAGACCAAGAAAATCAAGAAGATCAAGGATGATTTAGAAAAGGTGGAGCTTGAAAAATACGAGAAATACGTTAGCAGCGAAGAAGAGCCGGAGGAAAAGGCGCCGTATCAGAAACCAGAAAAGGTGTCCAAGCCAGAAGAAAAACAAGAAGAAATAAAGATCAAGTTGGGCAAGGGTAAGAAAAAACCAAAGGAGGATGAACCCGAGAACGTTACACTTAAGAAGATTCCAGTAAAGCCCAAAGAAATCGAGGAAGACGTTGAACTGAAAGTAAAACCAAAGGAAGTGGTTGTTGTTGAGGAACAACCAAAGGAGCCGAAGGAAGCAGAGTTCAATGTCGAGCCGTTCAAACCATCTGAATTCGATCGACCTGAATACGAGCCCGAAGAGCTGGAGCCCCTTGAACACCCAGATAAGCCAGAGAAACCAAAGAAGCCCTCGAAGACAAAGTATAAGCCAAAAGAAAAATCAAAGCCAGAGCCAGAAACAATCATCTCAGAGATCGTTCCTGGGGTACCAAAGGAGCAAGAAGAAATACCTGAACAAGATGTTAAGTTCCGTAAACCCGAAAGAGAGGCTCCTGAAGAGACCGACTCCGAAATTAAACTACGTCCAGTCCCTAAAGCTCCTCAAACGGAAGAGCCTGCCGAGCAGGCCATTGTGAAGCCCAAGGTGGAAGAAACCCAGCCTGAAGTGCCCGAAGATAAATCTGACGACGAAGCTAAGAAACCAAAGAAGGTAAAGTCCAAGAAAGTACAACCAAAGGAAGAAGAGGTTCCAGAGCAAAAGCCAGAAGACTATGAGGTTTCGGTAAGGGATGAGGAAGCTCCTGTTGAGAAGCCCGTCGAAACCGAAAAACCAAAGGAAGTGAAGGTGAAACAGAAGAAGCCCAAAGAAGCACCTGTATCTGAGGTCGAAGTCACCGAAGAAATACCCCAACCAGAGGAAGTGCCAGAGGAAATACCAGTAGAGTATAAGATAACAACAACGGTCCTGGAGCCTGAAGAGGTACCGAAGGAACATCAAGTCCGAGTCATAGATTTCGATGAGCGTCAAGAAACCAGTGAGGAAGTTATCGAAGAAAAGGTTGTCACACGAAAGAAGAAACCAAAGCCACAGCAACCGGAAGAGTTTGAGGTCACTTTAAAGGAGCCAAAGAAGGAAGAACAACCAGTCGAGGAAGTTTCGGCGGAAGTCTTGCTGCCAATTGAGCAGCCCGAACAAAAGCCAGAAGAGTTTGAGGTTGAACTTAAAGTGACAGAGTCTATTCCAGAATTGCCCGTTGAACAGGAAATTAAGGTGAAGGAAAAAACTAAAAAGAAGCCAGTGAAGGAAGTCAGCGAGGATAAGATCGTAGTGGTCGAGCAAGAAGACGATGTACAACCAGTTGAGAAAGAAATTATTGAAGTCGAGAAAGAAGAGGAAAAGAAAAAGACCAAGAAGACAAAGTCATATGAATTCAGCTTGACAGAAACCGAAGCACCTGAGCACAAGCCAGCAGAAGTTGTTGAGGAAATTTCTGAGGAAACTCCCGAGGTTTTGGAAGAGAAGCTGCCGGAGGAGTTCGATTCATATGAAATCACTCTCAAGGAAACTGAAGCAGAAAAGGTGACAGCTGTGGAAGAACAGCCCGCGGAAGAAACTCCTGAAGAAGTTGTTCTCCAGAAAAAACCGAAAAAACCAGAGGAGTTCGAGGCCGAGGTAGTGTTGACTGAGCCAAAGGTCACAGAGGAAACCACTGTGGAAACTGAAATCAAGCAAAAGAAGGTCAAAAAGCCAAAGAAGACTGAAGAAGAAGCTCAATTGGAAATCAAGGTTGTTGAAACCGAAGCTCCAGTCCCTGAGGAAGTGCATATTGAAGCTCCCAAGCCTGAGATTGTAGAAAAGAAGGAAGTCGTTGTCGAAGAAAAGCCCGAAGAGTTTAGCATTCGTATTTCGGAAACTGAGGCTAAGCCAGAAGAACCAAGTGAAGCACAGTTTACAGTGAAAAAGCGCAAGCCTTCTGTCACTTTTGCCGACGAACCAGCGACCGAAATAATTCTGAAGGAGACTAAACCCGTTGAAGAAGTTACTGAAGAAGCTCAAATCAAGACAAAGAAGCCCAAGAAGAAGGTTAAGGACGTAGAGGCTGAAGAATTAAAGATTACGATTACTGAGGAAGTTCCTCAGGATATTCCAATAGTTGAGGAAGTCGAGGAAGAAGAGGTGGTAACAGTGGTCAAAGAAGAATTGCCGAAGGCTGAAGAGAAGACTTACACTTTTGGCATCAAAGAGACTCAGCCTGAGAAACCTGTAGAAGTGATTGCTGAGGAAGAGCCGGTGGTAGCCGAACCGATTGTGGAAGAGCCTCAGCCCGAAGTCTTTGAAGAACACAAGGTTAAGGTCATTGAGGAAACTCCTCGTGAAGTCGTAGAAGAAGTCGTCGAGGAAGAAGTCAAGGTTATTCGCAAAAAGAAGCCAAAGCCTGAAGCCAAGGACGAACCTGAAGCGGAAGTAACTGTCTCTGCTCCAAAGCCAGTCGATGAAGTTGAAGCTACTTCCAGTATTACAGTGGTTCCAGAACAGCCGACCGAAGAGGAAGCCGCTGATCTGAAAATAACAATTATTGAAGAAGTAGCGCCACCTCAAGAACTTGTCCAGGAGATTGAAGAAATTGAAATCATTGAGGAACCACAGGCACCACAAGAGATTCCCGAAGACTTTAGCTTTGCCATTAAAGAAGCTGAAAAAGAGCCCACTGTGGAAGAGTTACCTGAGGAACAGGTTACGATCCAGAAGAAAAAGAAGAAGTCACCTGTGGCTGAGGTTGTCGAAGAACCCGAGGCAGAATTCATGGTTAAGCCTAAGCAGCCAGTGCAAGAAGTTTCCGAAGAGGCCAAGATCAAAAAGAAGCCCAAGAAACCTCTTGTCCAAGAGGAAGCAGCTGCAGAGCTTAAGGTAACTTTCACTGAGGATGTTCCTATAGAATCTGAAGTTCAAGAAATCGTCGAGGAAATTGAAGAAGTACCAGAAGAAAAACCAGCTGAGTATATTATTGGTGTTAAAGAAACTGAACCAGAAGCACCAAAGGAAGAAGAAGTCACCTTGCCGAAAAAGAAACCAAAGGATATTCCCGTTGTCGAAGAGCCCGAGGCAGAAGTTACCCTGAAACCGAAGCCAAAGGTTGAAGAAGTTGAGGAAGAGGTCAAGATAGTGAAGAAAAAACCAAAGAAACCTGTCGAAGAAGCAGCTGCCGAGGAGCTTACGGTTAAAGTTGAAGAGGAAGTTATTCCCGAGCCGATTGTCGAAGAAGAGGTCATAGAAGAAGTCCAAATTAAGAAAAAGCCTGAACCTACACCAGAAGATATTGTCGATGCTTCGGTTGTGAAACTAAAGAAACCACAACCGGTAGAGGTAGATGAAGTTGTGGCTGAAGTAACTCTGAAGCCTAAGGCGCCAAAGCAGGTTCAGGAAGAGGAATTCTCTGTGGATGTTAAGCTGCCGAGGGAACAAAAGGTTGCCGAGGAAACCTCCGATCAAACCGTCCAGCTCAAAAAGAAGAAGAAGCCGCAAAAACCAGTAGAAGAGGCTGCAGATGAGCTGGAGCTAAAACAAACGGTTGTCGAAGAAAGGCCCGTTGAAATTGAAGAGGAAGAGATTGTTGAAGAGGCAGTCATCATTCGGAAGAAACCCAAGAAACCATTCGAGCCGACTGTTGAGGACCTTGAGGAAACTGAATTCAGTCTTTCCATCAAAAAGCCACACACCATCAATGAGGGTGTGGAAGAGGCTGCCACCGTGCTGAAGAAGCGGCCAGTAAGGCCCACTACCATGGACGAGGCTGCGGCTGAACTTTCTATCAAGCGCCAAGAAGAAGAATACGAAGAGGGCGAGGATATCGAAGAGTTTGTAGTTAGCCAACGGGCCAAGCCGAGACCTCTGCAGATCACTGAAGAAGGTGAGGAAGCCTACACTGTTAAGAAGCTGAAGCGTCGCAAGCAGGTGGACATTCCCGAATACGCCGACGTTGAGAACGTCACGTTCCGTGCGAGAAGTACCAAGACTAAGGAGGATGTCGATCAGGAATTCAACATTGCTCTAGACTCGTATGCGGAAGAGGAAGTCTCCATGTCTGGCAAGGTCAAGGTTAAGAAACCCATCAAAAAGACCTTCTCTGAGGCAGCCGACGAGGCCCACATTAAGATCATGCATGACTACGACGATGGTGAAGAGCCCATCATTGAAGAGATTCGAGACGATGAGGATACCATAGATGAAGTTGAGGAGCCTGAAGAGTACTTTGTAGAGGAACTGCCACCAGACGAGGTAGACTTCAAGCTGAAGCCCAAGAAGCAGCCCAAGCCTACCTATTCCGTCCAGGATGAGGAAGAAGAACAGTTTCTAATTGGCATTCGACATCCCAAACGTGATTCTGTGACCTATGATGAGGATTCTCTCACGTTCAAGAAGAAGCGTAAGGTTGTCCAACAACTGTTCAATGAAGGTAAGTCGGCTTTTGTCACCGATAATGGTAATTTATATGATTATCAAAATGCTTTACTTCCACATAACAAATATCAGCTTATATGATATCAGCGTAGCAAGGTAAAATTACCCAACTTAAATGTCGGTTGCTAACGCTTAACCACTCATTGTTAAAAACCTTAAACGCTTTACCATGAATCTGAGAATTGTCAGTAATAATAATTTTCTTTTGTACAGACGGAGCTTCTCTTAATATTACCAGAGAAATGAATATTGAAGGTACGTTAACATTACTATTTTTAAAACTCGTAGCTAGAAATAATCTTTTATTCACCCATTTTAGAATCGGAAAATCCCAATGTTATGTTCTCCATCTGCAATTATATTGCCGACAACGACGAGGCTATCAACTTAGTCGAGGGTGAGAAGGTAACGGTCATTGGACGTCACAGCTCTGAGTGGTGGTATGTCAAGAAGAGCATTACTGAAGAAGAAGGCTGGGTTCCTGCTCAATATCTAATGGAGCCCGATGAATACGCTCAGTATGTGCAAAATAAGTTGCACGAGAAGATCGATAAGCTGCCTGTATTTGAACGTAAGTTTTTGTTTTTAAAATCTGACTATTTGTCAGGCCTAACTTTGTCTTGTCGCTGTCTGCGTTTGGTTGTTGACAAACAACTTTATGTTTTGTTGTGATTGTGTACTGTAAAGGTCCTGGACCGGAAGACAAGCCCATTGCTCCGCGATTTATCGAGAAACTGCAGCCTATTCATACACCTGACGGCTATACTGTGCAGTTTGAGTGCAAGGTTGAGGGAAGTCCGCGACCCCAGATTGCCTGGTTCCGCGAAACTGCCATTATCAAGCCGTCGCAGGACTTCCAAATATTCTACGATGACGATAATGTGGCTACCCTGATTATTCGCGAGGTCTTCCCCGAGGATGCAGGCCAGTTCACGTGTGTGGCCAAGAATGCCGCTGGATTTACTTCTAGTACCACGGAACTTATTGTAGAGAGTCCACTGTCCGATCACGGCTCTGATGCCACAGCTCTGTCACGTCGCAGTATGTCTCGCGAATCGTCGCTGGCGGACATTTTGGAGGGAATCCCACCAACCTTTTCCAAAAAACCAAAGGCCCAGTATGTGGACGAGAATACAAATGTGATTCTAGAGTGCCGACTGGTAGCCGTCCCAGAACCAGACATTGTATGGACCTTTAATGGTGTGGACATTAATGAGGAAGAGCTTAAAAATGTTCGCATCGTTACCGAATCCGACATGCACATGTACTGCAGTGTGGTGCATATCACCAAGGTGAAAAAATCGCAAGAAGGCACCTACGAGGTGATTGCTACAAATCGCGAGGGCGAGGCACGTCTGCCAATTACACTGAAGGTGCGAACCAAAGATCAGGAGGCCCCGCAAATCTTGGAACCCCTGCGGAACATGGTAATACGCGAAGGTGAGAGTGTTGTGCTTTCCACCCAGATTGTGGGAAATCCACCACCAAAGGTAACGTGGTACAAGGACGGCAAGCCCGTTAAGAATGCCAAGTCCGACAAGGATTTGCATACCTTAACACTAATCACGCCTAAGAAGTCCGAGAAGGGTGAATACACAGTCAAGGCTGTTAACCCCTTGGGTAGCGTGGAGACTACTGCTAATCTCACAATCGAAGGTAGGTTTATTGTTTCATGTTGGAGAAGACCCTACATTTTCTATTTTATACAATTACTAACTCTTTTTATTTTAATGCATATAGAAGCCACAAGCGGTAACGCGGAACCACCACTCTTCGTTGAACGTTTTGAGGAGCAAAATGTGCCGCAAAAGGGCGAAATTCGTTTGCCAGCTAAGGTTTCCGGCAATCCGGTTCCCGAGGTTCAATGGTTATTCAACAACAGTCCACTGTTCCCCAGCGACCGCATCCAGCAGGTATACGATGGCGAGAATATTGAGCTCATCATTAAGGACGCCAATCCCGAAACTGATTCGGGTGACTACAAGTGCATTGCCAGCAACCCCATTGGCAAGACATCTCACGGAGCCCGTGTGATTGTCGAGGTCGATGAAGTGACCTTCACTAAGAAGCTGAAGAAGACCATTACCATTGAGGAGGTTCAATCGTTAACCCTGGAGTGCGAGACTTCGCACGTTGTGACCACCAAGTGGTTCTTCAATGGCAAGGAGCTCAGCGGCATGGATCATCGTGTGGTTGTTGAGGACGGCAAAACTCACAAGTTAGTGATCAGAAACACGAACCTTCGTGACTCTGGTACCTATGTGTGCAAGGTCAAGAAGCAAGAGACTCAATCAACTGTGGAGGTCCTGCAACGTAAGCCCGACTTCATCAAGGTACTGGAGGACTACGAGGTAACCGAAAAGGACACGGCTATTTTGGATGTGGAGCTTACTACAGAGGCAACTGAGGTTACCTGGTATAAGGACGGCGAGAAAATCACACCTGAAAACAAGAATGTCGAGTTCATCAAGGACGGCAAAGCACGTCGCTTGGTCATCCGCGATACCACCATTCACGATGAGGGCACGTACACTTGCAAGATCGAAGGACAGGAGTGCAGTTGTGAGTTGGTTGTCATCGAGCTTCCGCCAGAGATTGTTGAGCCGCTAAAGGACGTTTCTGTGACCAAGGGTGAAAGCGCCACTTTCGAAGTTGAGCTCAGCAAGGGCGACGCCCTGGTCAAATGGTATAAGAACGGTAAGGAGATTGTGTTCAATGAACGCATTCAGCTGTCCATCGATGGCAAGAAGCAATCCCTGCGCATTCTCAAGGCCAAGCCCGAGGATGTTGGCGAATACTCCATCCGGGTGGGCGAGCAGACCTCCAAGGCCAAACTGACTGTCGAGGAGCCACTAGTTAACTTTGTTGTCCGCCTACCGGACGTCACACTTGCCACCAAGACCACAGATGCCGAGTTTACGGTTGAGCTGTCTCAGCCCGACGTCGAGGTGACCTGGTGCAAGAAGAGCAAGCCAATCAAGCCCAACAAGAAGCACGAGGTCTTTGTCGAGGGTACTGTCCGGCGATTAGTCATCCACGATGCCAGTGACGACGACGCCGGCGAGATCAGCTGCGTGGCCGAGAACGTTACCAGCAGCACTAAACTGTGCGTGGAGGAGCTCAAGTTGCCACCCGTCATTACCTCTGACAAGGATCAGACAATTAAGGTAAAGGAGGACGAAGATGCCACCTTCACCGTCAAGTACACTGGCGTCCCAACGCCCGAGGCCATTTGGACCACGCGCAAGGTTGTCATACCCAAGTCAAAGCGCACAATCCCGGCCATTGACGAACAGTCTGCCACGCTAACCATCAAAAAGGTTGTCGACGATGACGAGGGCGAGTACACCGTTAAGCTTGTCAACCCGGTTGGCGAGGCGGAGGCCAGCCTGCACTTGGTCATTATGCGTAAGTGTACCTTAACTATAGCTTAGATGCCAGTTAATTGATGCCGAACTGATGACCCTAATCAAATATTTAGGCAAGCCGACGGCACCTGGCACCCCTCAACCCCTGGAGATAATGCACGACTCCATTACGCTCTACTGGAAAGCACCGGAGGACGACGGCAAGTCGGAAATTATAGAATACATTCTGGAGTACCACGACGTTAAGGAAGAAAAGTAAGTGCCATTATTATTTTCAGGGATTTAATTATACAATTGCTGTTGTATTGAACGATAATTAAATGATTTGAGAGATCTTCTGTATAAACACTAAAATTATTATTTATTTGCAGATGGACTGAAATTCGAAAGATCAAGGACACTACGTACACCATCAGCAAGCTGAAGATCGACACGGAGTACGTGTTCCGTTCAATCGCCGTGAATGAGGTTGGACCCTCACCGCCCTCACCGGCTTCGCCACCCATCCGTTTGGTGCCCAAGGTCGAGACCGAGGCGCCAAGCGTACGCGAACCTCTGCAAGATGTGGTTAGCGAACTGGACAAGGAGGTCACGCTGTCCTGCGTGTTCGGCGGCATTCCAGAGCCAAAGGTGACGTGGAAGAAGAACGGCAAGGTGTTCGAGTCGAGCAGCCAACGCTACGAGAACCGCGTAGCCAAGTTCACCATTGAAAAGACAACCATTGAGACTGAAGCCACCTACACGTGCGTGGCGACTAACGAGAAGGGCACCGTGGAGACCTCATGCCGCTTGAAGCTGCAGCAGAAACCCATCCTCGAGGTAGAGGACAAGTATCTGACCCAGAAACTGCGCACAGGCAGCACTCTCACCATTCCAGCAAAGGTCCGCGGCTATCCTCAACCCACCGTGACCTGGAACAAGGAGACGGTCGAGCAGAAGACTACCAAGACGGTGACTATCGAGACGACCGAGACCACTTCTACATACACGGTGAAGAAGGTCACTCGCGAGTTCTCCGGCAAGTACAAGGTCACGGCCACCAACGAATCCGGCTCTACGTATGTGGAGTGCACGGTTCAGGTGATCGACAAGCCCAGCAGACCCCAGTCCCTAGAGATTAAGGACGTTAAGAAGGACTCGATCACCCTGGAGTGGACACCGCCCATCGATGATGGCGGTCTGGAGATCAACAAATACACGCTGGAGAAGTGTGACGTTCAGAACAACGTCTGGATGAAGGTCTCTGACTTTGACAAGGACATACAATCCTATGCGGTTCAGAAACTATCCATGAATGCGCAATACATGTTCCGTGTGGTAGCCGCCAATCCCATTGGCGAATCTGAGCCTACGGAAAGTGACCCTGTGACTATAACTAAGAAGTTCGGTAAGTTTGGTTACTTTAAGTGTCAAAGTTTTAACCTGAAGGAAACTTGTTATAAAGGTTACAGTTGTAACTTAATTTTAAATTATAGAATTGAAAGCCTTCTTGCTTTATTTTAAAATTTGTATGATTATTTACTTAAACCTGATATGAATCTATAGAAAAACCATCGCCACCACGTGGCCCCACAACTGTATCGGGAATGAACGACACTTCCTTCAATCTGGCCTGGGAACCATCCGAAAGCGACGGTGGCTCCAAGATCATTGAGTACATTGTGGAGATACGGGAAGAGACTGAAACCACCTATAGATCGGTGGGCACAAGCCTGGGCACTGTCACCAACATTCACGTGGAGAAGGTGGTCAGGAACAAGGGCTATCTGTTCCGAATTTATGCGAGAAACGAGGCTGGCACCAGCGAGGCATACGAGACCACGGAGAAGATTGTCGTGGGTCGCAAGATAAGTAAGTCATCATATCGTTTACACATAATTCCAATTGCTTATTGCTTCCGCAAATTGCTTATTTTATAACGCTACTAATGCTTAAACATGCGCAAACCTAATCCCCAATCAACACCAGCTATTGATAATGAAATCGGTACGTAATTAGATTAAAAAGCCGAAAAAAGTTGAGACGCTAATGTGTTTTCTTTCGTTATTAAACTCCCAGCGCCTCCATCGCCACCTCAGAACCTGAGGGCGCCGGATGTCACCAGTCGAAGTGTTACCTTGGACTGGGAGGTGCCAGCCCGCAATGGTGGTTCCGAAATCACGGGTAATATATACCTATTAATATAATTTTAAGCGGAATATATAAACCTTCAAATTTAATAAACAGGCTACTGCGTGGAAAAACGTTCGTCAACATCCACTACTTGGTCTAAGGTCATTACCCTGGATGCTCACCAGCTGAACTACACGATCGACAATTTGAAGGAGAAGTGCGAGTACTGGTTCCGTGTGTCTGCGGAGAATGAGGCTGGACTAGGTGCACCAGCCGTCACCGAGAGCGTATCGCTCAAGACACATGCTAGTAAGTCCAGCGAGTCGCAAATATTTTAAACCGAATCCGTTGACAATCTCAATTTTTTCCCAGCTGTACCCTCGCCACCGACCGCTCCACTGGAAGCGCGCGTTCTCGCCGCAAATGCCCACATATTCGAATGGGGTATTCCCGAGTCAGATGGAGGTGCGCCTCTGCTCGGTTACCACATCGCTATAAGGGATATGAAGAAGACCATGTGGATCGAGGTCGGTCGTGTGCCAGCTGGCGTGCAGAAATTCCAGATCAGAGACTTGCAGGAGAATCACGAATACATGATACGCATATTTGCCAAGAACGAGATTGGTCTGAGTGAACCTCTGGAATCAGAGGAGCCCTACAAGGTCATGACCGCTGGTAAGTGTTGTCTTGGGCTAAAATCTACTAAGCTTTGACAAGAAGTTATAAAGTAAAATGGGAGCTCAAGTTAATGAACCCCATTTTTTCATACATAGCCATTTTCTTTATCAATTACTGCTACGAAAGAGTTATGGTAGAATCAGGATTGTGAAGAGAACTAATATATATGTTGCATTCTTTTCGATCCAGGTCATGAGAGTCTGCCGGACGAGCCGCGCACTGAGATGAGCACGTGCAACACCTCGTCGTGGCTGCGTGACCACAACATGGATGCAGACATCCATTCGTATGCGCGCGGCAGGCTGCTTCAACGCGATGAGTACTTCTTCCGGCTGTGGGCGGAAATACCTAAGAGCAAAAAGAAGAAGAGCTCCAAATAGTCGGAATAAAAACAAAAAAAACGACAACGAATTGAGAAACACTTTAGTCTTAGGTTAAGCATATTTCAATTGTATTTTATATAACACAAACAACGGGTAGCAAGCCCTTGATTTTGTAGCTTTTTGTACTGTAGTAGAGACGACGATATGTAAGGATGATGTAATGCTAATTGCATCCCATTGACAGCGATGTCAACGACTCCCGGCCAAAGAGTGCGAGCGAAGACAAACTTAATGCTCGGGGGCGTGGACGTGGCTCAATGTCAGGATGGCCATTACATCATCTAATTAATGGACATAATTTTAGATTTTTCATTTGCATAGAGTTTTAATTTGTTTTATCGTTTTATTTTCGACTTATTTTATTGTAAGCTGTGATAAATCTATCAAAATCGAAAGCGTCAAACGAAGCAACAAAAAATGATACACAATATCTATAAAATGCCACCACGAGGCGAACCATTGGCATCGGGCAACGGAAGCCAACGAGCCGCAGCCCTCCAAAACACCCAATCCCCGCCAGTGTAACTCAATATCCTCTCTCTCGGGAGACAAAACAACAAATGGTGCAATTTGATATGAGTTATTTCTGGGGAGTGTTGCGAGTCGCTGGCTTCAGTTGTCTTTGTCCCGGATTCGCCCTGGTTGAAATTTATGGCATCGTAGGAATATATAAAGAGGTTACAATCTCGTGTGTCTTTAAAGTTACAAAACCAAATAAATAAATAAAATAAAATAATATAAAGGACTTCTTACCTTATTCAAAATCTCCGGCTGGCAGGTTTGTCCGTATGCTTGAATTTATTAAATTATAAAACCATAATTTCTGCAATGCTGTTCAGTTGCGTGACGGATCTTTTTTCATCATGAGTAGAAATTGCTATTTAAAGAAATAAAACAATTTAATTGTAAATTTGATCAAATTTAAGGAATACTTACAGGTAACAATACCGATTTAATAATATTACATACCCAATGAATTCTACAATGAAGTCTTCAAGGTGTTTTTTGTGAGCTTTCTGGCGTCTTCTCCGACTTCAACTAATTAATTCATTGGATTTAGCACACACAGCTCGGCATAACCTTGGCGGAAAGTTTCCCTTACAACGATTCCTTTGTTTTAGAATTGTTAAACTTAAAGACCAAAAGCTGAAACGGTCTGGGTCCACAGGCGTGTGTGTCCAGGCACTGGAAACTTATCTGGTGACATGGCAAATGCGGCATAAACTTTCCTCCAGCAGCTGAGAATTCTGTGTGTGCGAATTTAATTAAAGTTTTTGCGGTTGCCACTAATCAAAAGATATTATCTCGACTGTTTTGTTGTAACTCTCAGTGCGGCTAGACGCAGTAATTTGAGCCAACTTTTTGGGGCGCAGAGCTGAGAGCACAGATTTCCGGGTATGGCGAATGGCAATGGCCAAAGTCTGAGCTGTGTGAGATGAGCAAAAACCCATAAAGCTAAAGCATATTTCCGGCACTTCAAATTGCACAGGCAAACAAAGCATCAGCAGCCGAGTCTGAGGCTTCGTTGGGTAGCACAAACAGTCAAGCAACAAACACATACATACAGGGCCACAGCCTTCGCCTTCTTAGCCTGTTATTCAGTTATTGATACACTAAACGATCGAGAAGGTCCTGGAACGGAGAGCGGGGAATAGCAGGAGCAGCTCAAAACGGAAATTTCATTTACTTGTTTGCTCTTCGCCTTTCTTTTCGCTTTTCGCTTTTCCTACACTCAATTTTCTTGTTTAGTCGCGTTGAAGTTTTGTTATTGTGCAAAAAATTGGAAGCACCTAAGCTGCTTTCGACGTTTTAAAGCAACATTTTGCAACATCTTCAAATATTTTCAGCCCACAAGTGCGAGTATCTTGCAGATACTTCTGCTACTGCTTCTGCTTGTGCGACCCCATTAGTTATGGTTTATTAAGGTGAAGACGAGCCGGAGAGCTCTCTGCCGTAATACAATTGTAAACTTGTAATAGAATTTGGCAAGTTCTGTTGAATGCATATAAAAACAAATTACACATCAACTTTATGGTGTGCACGTAGAAAATTGAGGCCCTCTTCGGCTCACTCAGTAGGTTTGGCTTAGCTTTTCGGCTCTTTTTCTTTTCATTCTCCCATGTTTCCCATACTTATCTTCGTGTTTCTTGTTGGTGGCCATGTCAAGGCTCGTCAAACGTGATGGCCTAGAAATAAAAACAAAATCCAACGACGTAAGAAAAGACAGTACAAAGTTTGCTTAATTACTTCCCCAAATAATAATGATGAGTGCCCCGAGAAGAGAGAGAGGAGAGAGGAGAGAGGACAAACAACAAAGTCGTTTGCTTTCCAAAGAAATTTAATTAACAACTTGTGAGAGCATAGAGCGTCGTACTAAGGGAAACCAAGTTCGTAATAAAGCTTCGATCCCAGCAGTATCCGATATTTATGTCACAATTAAATATGTGTCAGCATTGTAAGACTTCATTTAAAACCATAGAGCAAATTTGAAAATAAAACCAAAATTTTGAAACTTGTAGAGATATTTTGTAAGGAATTTTTTTTGTATAAATCTATAATTAATCAAAGCGATGGGAGCCCACACTCCAATACCCTTCAGCAAGGACGAGACCAAGGCCTTCAATGTGTTCATGAAGAAGTACATTAAGCATCACAAGGAACAGAACGAAGACGAGTGCTATATGAACGGGACGAATGCTTGGGGCAAGCTAACTACCCAGCAAAAGATGTTCTTTGCAGTGAGCTTATCTCAATTGCGAATATTTAGATACGTAAATGTATTTCCGAACTTACTCAGGTGAGGCCCCGAGCAGTTGCTGTCAAAAAGCGAGCTCCCACCCCGAAAAAGAAGCAGTCGGGTAAGCACAAGAGAGTTCTAGGTGGTGCCGCCAAGCAGCGTGGTAAGAAAATATCAGGAAAACTTGCAAAAAGCCTGCAATTCAAATTTCGTAAACCCCGCCATCCAGTGAGTATCTGAAATCACCTTTAAAATACTTTATAATTAACCAAACTATCTAAAAGGACCGGCATACTCGTGCATTCTATGGATAGGATTATATTTGGAAAGTCATTTGAGGATATCATACATGTATTTTTGCATATTTAGGCTAACTTTTGTAAAATAGTAAATTAAATATACATCTATATGTAGACTAGACTTGATTCGTTTTTTTAAAGGATTTAAGATTTCTAAGAACACGGTGCACTATTTAAATTCTAGCTAAAGATGTGTGGGTGAGCATGATACTAATTGTCGGTATTGATCCACAAATTCTTGTAAATTTGTATATCAAATGGGTTTTTCCTAGGCCGTTCACAATGGACTACACTAAACTATACTCTTAACAAAGAAGATGCCGTAAAATGTTAATTACAGTAGATGTTTATTATGCCATAGCAGGAACCCCAATGAGTCGCTTGGCCAGGCATTAGCTCTGTTGAAATATCCAGACTCATTTACGATGCGCAACACGGTTCGGTTCTGTCCAGTCCCCAAATAGCCAGGCCAAAGCTGCTGTATATATGTGTAATTGGCCTGGTAGCGCAGTTGGCAGTAATAAAGCCAGGGTCATAACCAAGACAGCCTGGCCCCGGCCCATACATGCCACAAAATGCAGCATCATAAAAGAAATAAAATAAAATAAAAAACAGACAACTTCCGGTGCGGCGATGCAGCAGCATCAGCCCGATTTCCGTTGAGTAAAGTGAGCAAACATTTAAGGAAAACATGCCATAAACGACAGCGAGAATTACGGTGCCCATGGGAATGCCCTCATCAAGCTAAAACTCAAAGTGCATCTACGGCCATTAAGGATTCAGCTGTCGAATTTTAACGATTTAAATAACAATACTTTTCTGCTTTCAGCCCAACTATTTGTGACCATTCGAAAGGGGAATCAATATGCCCGACATTGCTGCCAGCTCCCAGCAGAGAAGAATATTGTAAATATAAAATATTTATTGCCAGATTGCACACGCATCCCACAGCAGTCGTTGGTTTTATTCACCAGCACCTTCCTGCACTGAAAAGAACTCGGGTGACTGTCAATAATGTATCTGGAAATGTTACAAATTGTGTTGCGGAACAAATTTAAAATCTCCGTCACTTTAGAGGGGTTTTTAGCATCACCCTTGCTTGTTATATTTCCTTGTTAAAACCTTACAATGTCAATATTTTCTTACTGTGCAGTTGGGTTTCCTTGCAGCCAGATATGCCGCAGCAATCGTCCAGTCCATTCAGCCGCTTCCTTCCCATTGAATGCATTACATTGAAAGCATCCGCCGCCACAAGAACATGGCAATTTTGCCTTTCCCCTCTCTTTTACATGCATTTACAACCTTTGGTGGCCAGCCACACTTGGAGCCAATTCATAACATTTACCAGAAAACCAATTTAAAATTTAATAGAGACATTTCTGTACAAATTAACAGCAAATTTCATTGCACAGTGCCCCCCTTTCACTTTTCCTGGCGCGCGCTCTGCCATTTAAAAATCAAGTGTGCTGAAAATTAAATTTCACAAACTGTGATCACACAGGAGGCAGGAGGACAAGTGGTGGCAGCGCCATGTAAAGACTTTTAGTGGCTTCCGCCCAAAAACTAATGAAAGCTCCTTCCTTACACCTCTCCGTCGGCTTGCTCTTCACCGCCGATGACATCGTGGGTTAAATACACACACACACACAGACAGCGGTCTGTATGACTTTTTGAGGCGAAGCAATTAAAGTCAATTGCCATTCTGCCAAAATGCGCACAGCGTGGCGTATACGTAATGCGATTGGGGCGAGACTGTGAGTGTGTCAACAGCATTAGCTTCGTTGACTTGCCAGCTATTAGCAAACACCACAAACTGTGTTATAATTTATTAGAAAACACTCTGTCAAAATTCAACTTCCGAAACGAATTTATTTGGCTCCAGAAAATGTTCTCCGAGACTTAACTATGTCGTCAAGGCTTAATGACTATTGTTTGGCCCGCGGGAAATCGGTGGAAACCGTAAGCTTTATTTGCAAATTTGATTTCGCGCCTTTGTGCTGCGTTTACCAATTTTGTTTACAGCTGCCAGCCAATCTCTAGGTGGTGCTGGCCCAAATGATGTCTGATGTTTTACGGCTTCGTCTGTTGACTTTGTAATGCCGTCGTAAAAGTTGTGTGTGGCCAAAACCGAAAACCGACAGCCATTTGCATTTATCGGCAAAGAACTTTGTTGGAGTTTGCTTGATTAGCTCATTATAGAGTGTTTTACATTTACGAGTATATATCTTTGTGCAGATAATGTTTAGAGGCACACTTTTGAATACAAATCAGCAGCTCTGGGAGAGGTGTGGAAGAGGAGGATGATGAACCATAATTTGAGGCGATAAGATATTTCTGAATGGGCCATAAACTAGTTTCGCATTTGTATTTTTATGATACCAGGACAGCCTTGAAACAAGAGCCTGCAAGGAATATTTTAAATTCCTCGGTTGGAAATCGCCTCTTGTTAAATTATAAATTATATTCTTTAATTCCTTTATATTGTTTGCTTTTATATTACTTAATTACTATTTCCCCATTTAACTCTCCATAACTCATTAAGATTTCACGAGAGTATGATGGTTATTTTTGTGTAAAACTGCCGGCAAAGTTTTCCCATCAACTGCCATTGATATACACCAGCAATTTTTCCACACTTTCCACTCAATCATCAGTCGGATGTTACGTCGGCCGTGGTGACTTAATTTCGCTGTAAGTTCCATTGGCCTTTGCATAAATGCATTTTGATGCCCTGGCCTGGCCCTCGGCAGGCACACGAGGGACGTTAAACAGATTTGCACCTTGCATATATAAAGTCAAATTTACAAGTTTGCTACGAAAATTGCAACGCAAAATATGCAAATGACAATGGTGATGGGAGATGGTGCCGGAGCCGGTGTCCGTGCCCTGTGAAAATGTTGCGGATGCCAAAAGGAGCGCGAGATGTTTGGCCCCGGAATGAGGGTCATGGCAACTGGGAAAAAATTCCTTAAATTTTTGCACTTGGCCGGTTACCATCTGGCAGGCAGGCAGGCAGGCAGGCAAGCAGGCAGGCAGGCAGGCGGCAGCTGAAAATGAAGCTGTTTTCCCTTAGGTATGGGTACTGGGGCCAAGTACAGTGGGCGGTCGAATGGGTGACTTAATGTGGATACGTGCTGGGCATTGGCAAAGATAAGTGAACGGTGAACTTAGCTGCCTTCCAGCAGCTGCACAAGTGCACTGTGTGCCAGTGTTTCTGTTTACGTGCTTAGCTGCTTAAAATGCACTGCTCGGAGCTCTGTGCTTGGTCCTGGGCATACGCTGCGTCTATGCGTGTTGTCGCTCGCTCTGCGCCAATCGAATGTTCTAATGTTTTGCAGCACATTAAATTGCCAATATGGCTTTATTGTTCCCAGTCTCCGACCTCACACACCCGCTGGCAGTGGCTGTGGCTGTGGCAGTGGCAGCGATTTATGCTGTCACATCTAGTGGCGGAGGAGCAAAGGAGCAAGTGCGAGCGGCGCCTGTGGGGCCATAACAGCTCCACTCGCAGTCAAGCCCACAACTAGGCGCACAGTGCTGCCAAATCAGACTTGGGCTGCTTGGCTTTTATTGAAGTTCGATTGGGGGAAATCTAGAATTCGGAATACTTTTTTATACGTAGAAAATAATTTTATAAAATTTGGCAAGCACAATTTATTTACAAAAGATAGCTGTCAAACTGTATTATTGTTTATTATTAAGACGGTTACTCCAGCACAAAGTCAAGAGCTCTTGAAAGTTTGCTCGCAAAACCTTAGATGAGTTAAAGGAGCAGGAACGTGCCCATCTCTGCTCTGAAAATCAGAAATATATAATAATTTCCAACGAATTAAACTAAAGTAAAATCAAAAGCTAGTTTGCCGAACCACTGTATCTCCAACACACTTACAGCTCGGTGCCAGTCACTTCTGAGCGTGTGACTTGACTGGAGTCACTGCGTCTGCTCCAGGCTCCTGGCTTCCATTGGCAAGACATAAAACGTGGCACTCGATGATGCCTATGGGCGAGTTCGCACATCGCAGCTGTACATATATATGTGGCAGTAATGGTTGTAGGCAACCGGCGAGCATTGCCATCCTGGCCTAAACATCACTTCACAACTGCCAAGCCAAGCACATCCGGTTTCCGTTAGTTGTGCATGCACCGACCACCGCCTATCGCCCCTTCGAATGCAGGAGCACCTGTCTGTCAGTCAGGCTGATGTTACTTCGGGTAATATCATTTAGCCTTGTCCTGGGCGCCAGCACACACACGAATATGTTGGAAAAATATTATCTCGTTACAATGTTCTAGAGGTATGAGTGCGGGAGCGGGTGCGGTGTGTGGTACGAGCATTCTCTGGCCTTTTTGCCATTTTAGTTCGCCACCGTTTTGCTTCTCGCCTAGTTTGCCTTTGGCTTATGAGCGGAAGTACGTGTCGCTCGCTTCAAAAGAAGGCAGCATGGCACTGGAAAAAATAGAGAAAAAACTACGCACATTTGCCACTACCACAGGGGATAAATAAATGTGTGTGTCGTGTGTGTGCGGGCGGGCGGGAGATGTTTAAATTTGATTTCCAGTGCTAGCATTTTGATGGCAAAATAAGTGAATGCGTGTTGCGGCAGCTTACGTGTCCTTGTTATGGCCAAACTTCCTCTCGTTCGAGGAGCAGGCGAAAGTTCGCAGTTCGAGTCGATGGCATTTAGGGAAAACTTCAAGACGAGTTTTAAAAAAGGTTAAGACAAGAGGGCTTAAAGCGTAAGATAAGACTATCGCAGGAAGAAAACTTCAATCAACCGCTGGGAATTCAGAAAGTTTACTTACTGATTTTCACCAAACTATATTATGGGAAGCTGGCGCCAAATCCCAATTGTCAAAGCGATAAAATAAGCTAGAGAATAAGTCAGTTTGATCCAAATCTGTCTACGACATTTATCTGTGTGTGGTTCATTCAAGTGGATTATCTTATTTGGTTTCTCTAATTCTATAAGTCTTTCAATATTTTCAACTCAGCCCTATCTGGTCTTTTACTAACAAGAAATTAAGATATATCGGACCTTCGCTCTACAGATCGCCCAGAAAGCGATTAAAAAATTTAATTTCCTTCCTCCAATCTAGCTTCCGCAATCCGTTTGCATTTTCTGTAATTATTTCTTGGTAATTTCTTATTCCCCATCGAACACTCCTCATTAATTGCCTGCAGCTTCGATTAAGCATTTAATTTTCCATCTTTCCGTATTCCTTTCCACCGCTTTTGGCCGCCAGTTATTGTAATTTACCATTTCCTTGAACTCTGGCGCAATTTTCTCCCCCCGGTGCTGGACCCTTCATGTGCATGTGGCTACAGTTTGGAGAAGTCGCAAAGGAGGAGTTCTGCAGAAGGAGAAGTCGCCTCTGAGAAAGGAGAATAAGAATAACAAGCGGAGAAAGCGGAGCATAAGGAGCTGCCACTTCAGGGGAGGATTGGAAGCGAGGGTGCAATATGGCGAGGGCGAAGTCCGCTGCTGCTGATGGTGGTGCCGCTACTGCTTTTGATTTCTCATGCGTGCCACGTTTACTCAGCCGCGTTCTTTGCCCGCGAGCATAGCCAAAATAACACACACACAACCCCTTCATTTTTGCACTCTTGCTCCAGAGTCTCCAGCTCATTTTACGAATTGCTAGGTACCTTGTCCAGTGCAAAGGGTATGTTACATTCTAGATGATTATTTACCCAAAATGTTGGCTTATTACACACAGAAAGCACACGATGTGTGCCCAAGCGTGAAGGCCAATTCCCTTCAGTAAGAATCCGAGCAGCAAAGTGAGTCGGTCTTGGCCGCCTTAACCAACTTTAAAGAGAAATATCAAATAGATAACTCCTAGGCAAGTCTTCCCCCTTCTTGAGCAGCTTTAAAAGTTCCATAATCTCGAATTGTAATCCCACAAAAGTAAGAAACCCTTTGTAATCCCTTCTCACACTGATCTCCACCGGGTACTCCATAGTCGGGTCGCTGTAGTTTGGCATTCTTGCTTGTTTTGCTTACGCATGAATTTGCAGAAGGACGTTGGCGGTAAATGGGAAAATGAGAGCGGCGGTGGCGACGGCAATGGCGCTACACGCTTCACTCTGCTTGGCACTCACTTAATTATTGCACAAGAAACCGAAACGGGGGCACCAAGGCGTTTCGCCTGGGGGTGACACAAACACCAGCATCGACCGACGCATGCAAGTTGCAACTGCAACTGCAACGGCAACGGCAACAGCAACTACAACCACAGCTACAACTACCGTTGCAAGTGCAATTTGCAAGTGCAACTACAACTGCAGCTGGGGCAACAAACTTTTCAGTGTGGCAATGTGCTTGACATGCATGCTTAACCGTAATGTTAAAGCCAAATTGCCCAATGGCGGGGGGTTTTATAAGGGGATCCCTTTTTTCCTGCGGTCCCAGCGGGAAGCGAAAAGTTGTTGCTGAAGTGCCGAAAATAGAAAATTGCAGTAAGCCCGTTAAAGCGACGCCTTTTTCAATGAAAGTACTCGCAGGGAAAGTGCTCGGAGTTTGCAAGGAACGAAAATTGTTTGATTAAAAGTTCAATACTAGTTGGGAAAAATATTTCGTGATAAATTAGAGGTAGTACTAGAGGCGCTGTAGATCGAGCGAGGGTTGATTTATATATAAGTGAGTCTTTCAACTTTTCAAGCAGTAAGCAGTAAACTAGTTGTTAATATTATGACTCATATCATAAAACCAAACTATCACTAAAGGTGCAATGTGAGTTCATTTACATTTATGGCCGAAACAAATTTTCCAATAATTAGTGTCATAAAATTATCAAACTCTATTGAGAACTAGTTTAAATACTGCGAAATAGTTTAACCTCCGGGCAATTACAGTAGCCGTCGCCACAAAACATCATTCACAACTCATGCTCATGTGACACACGGTCGGCAAAAGTTTAGCATTTTGCACGGATGCAAATAAAACCGATTGAACCAATTGAAAATAAAACGAGACAACGGCAATTAGAGAGGGCGTACTAGTATCCACTCAGTATCCACCGCAACTGACCTTTTGCAATTCTTGAATAAATTATTTGCACGCTAATTATGCTTAATGTTGCCATGGCGATGGTTTTTCTGTTGCAGCCACCTGGCCGGTGGCACAAAACATATAGAATATCGCATCCGGCGACAAGTTAGCCGCCGGCTTCCGGTTGGCAATTAAGTCCGTAAAGGGGACAATTTGTATAAGCCACATCGCCGCCGCTGCCACTGATATTGTTGTTATCGGGCTGTTACACACTCACACAGAGGCTTTCGTAATGCTCGTTGGCCATTTTTCATTTAATTTACCATCGCACACCACACACATTTTATCCGGGCCATTCTCGAGCTGCCTCTTTATGGCCTGGAATGTGGTGTAAGCCCTTTTGGTTTGCTTATTTCGTTATCATTATCCTGTTATCCTGGCGAGGCGAGGCCACTGATGCTGCTACTGCTTGTGCCAGGAGTGGCGCATAATTAAATTATCTCGCAATTGCCTGCTAAGTGCGCCCGACATTCGTTTATGTAGAAATTTAGCCGGGTATTACGAAGGAGTCTCCTCCAGCTGCCGCCTATTATTTTTTTCTAGCCCTCCGAGATGGGGTTTTTTATATTTATTTAGCGTCCCTTTTTATTTTTTGCGCTGCTGTTTACTTTTGGCCACTTCCTGGCTTTTGTTCTTTTTCTGTGCTTTGAGGCGGCTTGCCCTAATTATTATCTCTGGAATTACCAACCTCCCGCCGTCTGACAAAAACCGTCAATAAGTTTGAAGAACCTTAATTATTTCGTTGGGTGTTCCATTCTTATTTCTCCTCCTCGAATCGAGGCAGCAAAAAGTTTCTGCGGCAGGCCAAGTTGTTTTCGCTGTTGACCCATTTGGCAAGGCCTCAGCTTCAGGCTCAAGCTTGTTGGGAAGTTGAAGAGCATTTTCCGATAAAAAGGCAAAGTGTTTTGCCGGCCCCGCTTACTGCAAAATCATTTTGTCATCTACATCTGCAGGATCTCCTTCCTGCAGTCGGCAGTTTGGCCCAAGGACAACATCAAAGGCTTTGCATAACAAATGCATTGTTTTCCCTCAACTCCTCGGACTTGTAAGTATTGTTCCCGAAAGCTGTTGCACAAACACACATGCACAGCACATCCTGTTTGCCTAAAAGCTTCCGCCAGAGCCCCCGAGTCTCTGTGAGTATGTCCTTGTTGCTCTTAGAAAATGTGCAATTATGCCCAACCATGGGCCATGGGCCATGGGCCACATGCCCAATGATTGACGCTGACTGCCATAAATCAATAAAGTGCAACTTGAGCATGGAAAAATGTCAACGATTGGACAAACAGAACATGCCTGCCTTTGCCTTGACCTCGTCCTTCGCTCGGTTTACGTTCGTCCTCTCGAAAAGCAGAATTTATTTGCAAAAATAATGCCCATCATTGTTAATCAAAGGGAGACGAGGCCGGATCCGGGGAGTAACCCTAATGCTGACGCTGGTCAGCCATTGTTGTGTTGTCCGGTGGCCAACGATGGCGATGGCCAGACATTTGCTAGTCAGGAATTCAGACCCCGACGCTCTGGCTTTTGGCCCAGGCCTCCTCTCGGTCTCCTCCTAGTACTGAGCTTATTGGTATGTGCCTGCCGCTGTCTGACATGCGGGACAATTAGGGGCGAGACTCTAGGAGTGCATTCTTTAGATAAATTATATATTATAAATTACATACATAAGGAATTTAGCCTGTGGCAGTCAGACTACACATACATTCTTGCTGGCTTTGCTACACAAGTTTCTGAATCTTAATTATAGAATAAGGCTATGTTATCTTTACAGTTTACAAGATTACATACATAAGGAGAGGCAAAATTTTCAATTAAATAAAATTATACACAATCTTCGGAGCTTCAAAACATGAAGAGAGCCTCTAAAAACAAATGATAAAGGATGCTTGCCATATTTAAATAATTAACAATTCCTTTAAATTAATATAGAAATAACAAAATTAAAAATCTTATCATTCTCAAGCACACCCTAGTTAATTTTGTATGTTTTTGTTTGTCTTAGTAAGGTTCTACTTTGTCATCCTGGCCTGTGCACGTGTTTGGACGCATATACACAAGTCCACACTCGTGTCCTTAACAATGGACGTTTGCAAACAACAACAAAATGACAACAACGGCAACAACAGCAATGGCCCGAGTGGCACTAACAACAATGGAGCACAAAATTGCGGCTGTCATCAGTGAGGAAATTTGCATTTTGCACAAATTGCAATACGTAAGCTCTGCTTTTTCTCTACCCATTTCCCTCCACGCTCTTCTTTAGTTCTTTCGGCATTTTTTGGCTTTTTTCCCTCTCTAACTACACAATTTATTGGGCCGCATATCAAATGATTTTCGGGGCTTTAATGGGGTATATATACAGATGGACAGATAGTCGGGGACCTAACATGGAATTATTTCGAACTCATTAGAGAATAGGGAATGCAGCAGCAGCAGTAGCAACAGCAACAAGGAAATTGCATTTACCGAATCCACCTCCGCCACACCCCTTCGATCACACACACACACCGTACTCCCACACTCATGCATATCAATTAAGTCGGAATTGGGTGTGTGTGTGCTTTTTGGGCGGGCGACAATGGGGCTGCTAATGGGCGGCGGTGGGCGTTTGCCTTATTAATGTTGCACGCCCTGCTCCGGCGAATGCAGTTAATCGAAAGATTTTCCAGTCAACTGACGCCACGGGACTCTCTAGTTCTCTGTTCGAAAATTAGAAATCACGGAAATAGTTTCCGCCTGTGCAGTGAACTAAAGTGGGCGTGGACGAGCCATAATTCCATTGATTTTGCCAGGTCCGGCGAATGGATTTTAATTCAATCATTCACAGCTGAACGATGTCAGGGGCAGTAGTAGTAGCTGCACGGCACAAAACTCATTAAATGAGAGTACTCTTGTTCGTTATCGATAATTAATAATAATAATTATCGATGTATATTTAATTATCGATTAAAAATAAATATATTTATAAGAAAATCTTCATCTTTTATATTTTTAAATGTGTAATCAAAAAATTTTAATTTAATTACAAACTTGTATTTTTATCGATAAATATTTGACAGTTTATCGATATACAAATCGAAGTTTTTATTTATTATCGCTATATATAGTTCAGTTAAAAATTTACTTTATTTAAATACGTCGAAAAATTAATAGAACGACATATTTTCCATATTTTTATAATATTTTCGTCTGTGTAGCAATGACGTTCATTAGTCGCGTGTTAATCATACGCCACGTTGCACAGCTATGAGCTAATTAAGGCTCGAACAACTCTAGCCCCTCGAGTGATTTAATAGATTTCCAGTTTGACATTTTTGTATGAATTCACAGAGAAGGAGTTAGGGGTTAAGTGGCTGGGGCCCGGCATCGTTCAGTGTTTGCTGAGTAATGAATGGGTTAGCATCCTTTTTCCTTTGATTTATTGGTATTGCTTTCAGCTCGTTTTTTATTTCGATTCTGCACAACCCACAAAGCAAACGTGCTTTGCATAATTATATCACTCGAGAGTTTGGCAAATATCCAGCGGGGGCTCATTGATTTTATTTTTCCAGTGCAAGGCTCAGAACATAGGAATCGAAAGTGTAGTTCTCGGGAGGTGGCCCAAACGGATCCGTTTCATTGTTAAATGTTATATTCATGTTAAATATATTTTTTTCCATCGAGAATTCAAAGCCATTGGAGAAAGCCACAAAAAGTATGAGGCACATGGAGAGCATCAGCAGGCGAATGTAGTTGATTAGGGATGTGAACTCCAAGTTAAATACTGATTCCCCTTTGATCCTTATTTCAGAGATAGTCACATCCGAGCAGATCATATAACGGGGTTGATTGCCAGTTAGGAGCTTAGAAGTTCATTTATTTAACATATACCGCCAGGAAAAAACGCTCTATGCTCACCATCATATCCACAATGTCCAAGGTCTGATTGTAGCGACACCTATATGACTTCCTGTCACTCGGTATTCGCCGGCTGATACCCTTGGAGTTCCAGAGTCCCCCTAGGAATTTGTCCCTTTCCGTTTTGTAGTCCCACACAACCATCAGTAGGGTGCCAGAAAGGATAAATATATTTGCCAAATATCTGATGCTCCACAGCTCCCATCTCATCAGAACCAAGCGGCTCAGATCCCAGTCGAAGCCCGCCTCGAAGATGACGCTCATGTAGAAGCAGCCCGATATGAGAACGATTACCGAGGCGATGTATGCACTGCAATAGTGGGATATATCTCGCTGAATTCCTCTCAGCTGGCTGTGAACCCTTAGGACATTTCTTAGCATTTTCCAGCGCTGTTTGTACCTGAGCTTGGCAGTAAACACCTGATTCATTACCACATAGATCGACTGCAGCCAAATGTAGCTGTTCACTTGTATCAGGAGCTGCAGATGCCAGCCGGTCAGGTAGGGAATCATAATCACTCTTTTTTTTAGGTAAGTATTGTCAACCGAGGTTATCTGCCAGTAGAAAACTACCACTAGTTCTATGGCTATCAGCCAGGAGCAGCAAAAGGCCCGCCTTACGGACACACAAAACAGGGTGCCCATCGTGGACTGCAAATCCAAGTGCACCCTTGCCATTTCGTTCAGTGTCTTGAGCATGCATCTCCTTAACATTATATAATATATACAGGGCATGGCGTAGATAAAGAGGCTACCGCGATCGGCAAAATAAGTGCGGAAATATTGATAGTACCACACTAGACTAGACAGGCTCCAGATGTACACGATGTAGACGAATAGCTGGGGACCGAAGGTGAATTTCTGGGTAGCATCATCGAATCGCAGGTTGAACATGCACAAGTGGCAGACCTTCTTTTGGTAATCGAAGTAGCTGATAATGTGGCAAATGCAGAGTAAATTGTGCAGCTTGTGCAGCGGCGCTGACAGCGGCATGTTTCCAACTAATTGAACTAACGACAACGAAGGCAGCCTGGCAGCAGCAGGACACCAGAACACCAGGACGAACGCCAGGGGAGCAAAAATGCGAGTGGCAATAACAATTTGGTGAGTACTTAGCTCTAATGTGGGGATGGCGTTACACAGAGAACAAAATAGAGGGTATTGGTTTGGTATCAGCAGAAGTTCTATATTTTAACACAATTGTTATCGATATATAACGATAGGAAATCAAAATCGATATATCGATATGTAATCAAAATCGATTAAATCGATAGTATTAAAATATACATTTTCTGTCATATAACTCTTCCATGTCAAAATATCCAATAACATTCTAGTAAACTATAAAAATATATTAAAATATTATATTCCTATTGTCTGCCACAAAGTAATAACAATATATTTTAGGTCAGTGTAAACCTGCCCTGGTCTTGGGAGCCCTGGACAAATGCTTTTAGCATGAAAAGCATTCTGAGCTGCGGATAATTGATGGCATCGCTACACACTGAAACCACTTCAATTAGCGGACTCCGTAGTCAGTCCCAGTCCCCAATCGATAAGTTGCACACGCTTAAATATTTAAAAATTTCCCCGAATCGAAGCGTAAAGCGGAGAACCGCTGTCAAACCCACTTCAGATTTGCGTCGCTCACGTAGCAAACTAATTTATTTGCAAACTGGGAATACGCCGCGGCCGAAGCCGGAGCCCAAAGTCCACCTTTGCCAAAGCGACACGGGCACAAAAAAAAAAAAAAAAAAAGAAAAAAGAAAAAAGGAAACGGGGGAGTGTGTAAACTCGGTCAAACCTGACTTTCGGCTCTGCACCGACTGGCGATTGGCGATTAATTTGTTCAAGTCTCAATCGCTGCTTACCCTCCCCACACTTTTGACTTTCGACTTGCCACTTGCGAGGGAGATTTGCATGGCAGCATATCGGCCATGTTCATCGCAGCATAACCCAAAACTGTCAAACTCAAGCGGCTCCTTCCTTGGGCGCAATTTCTACGTTTCTGGAACAGTACACTTCAAGAAATGTTGTATTCATCTGTGGAAAATGTTTATATTCCACACGCTAACTAAAAATATGATAAATTACATTTCCTTTTCGAAAGAAAAACCTTCTAAAGAAAGTCATGCCAAGATAAGACAGGACAAGTGGAAACCTTTATAAACAAAAAGTATATTCTGATGAGTTTTTAGTGTCTTGATCATTTCAGTGTTACTTTACAAAGCTGTAAGTATATGTTATAGGTGACCACTTTTCTTTTAGCGCACCTATTTTTCTACTCCGCTTTCTCCGCTCGCCGTTTACTTTGTCATTTCAATTTTGAATTCGTGTCGTAGCGCTCAACGCTTCTATGTGGCATTTTTAAAATCCTGTACATGTCGGCCCAAGCACGGATATCCAAGGACCAAGGATGAAGGACCAGTCCAGGCGCCACGTTGGAATTCAATAAAGACCTTCGACCGCGCCCAAGTCGGAACACTGGGCCTTTAGGTTAGCAGGAAGAAGAAAGAAGGGAAAGGGCCATACGGTTAGTCGGTCATGTTAGTCAAACAATCATTAGAGACGTCAGTCGACAGAGAACGCGTCCTGCTGGAATGTGGGCGGTGGAAAACATCACAATCAGAGCGCTAGGAGATGCTGTCGGAGCCATCACATCACACCTAAGAGTAGATGGCAGATATCTGATGACCTCTTCATTATGTGCGAATTCACGATGGCAGTCTTCATTAGACAATACATAATAAAAGGGGTGGAATTTTATACATTAACTATACAGAAGCGAGGTATTTTAAATAGTTTAAAGACATATATTTCAATAAAAAAGTGAACTTAAAAGTTTACTGAAAATTATAGCTTTGGTATTGCGAAAATAATTTGTTCAGGGTCTGTTACTCGATGTTTTACTATAAACTTTTCAGCTGGTCTAATTTTCTAAGCCTGCTTAATTTCGTAAAAATTACCACATTTTTTATAACCCCTAAAAGTAGGTCCAGAATGTGACCCCTCTCCTCTTGACCTATCCTGCGAATATTTCATTGGCGCAGCTGTCCACTTTCAACATTCCGGCGGCAACTGCAGTAGCAATTTTCATTAGCTTAAAAACTTTGCCTTACCGAACTAAATATTTAATAAGTTTGTTTTTTGTTTTACTTTTTAACGCTGGCCTCTTTTTGTAAAATGCATAAAGGGCATGTGGAACGAGGAGGGTGAGAAGCGACAGAACGACAGACGGACAGAACGAGAGAATGAGAGACGGAAAGAGCGTCAAAAACATGCATAAATCATCAAAAGCAGCGCTGACAACTAATGAAAATATGCAAAAATTTATAGCTCAGCGAGATCGACGAAAAAAATATTTGGATATAGCGTATCAAAAAGAAAAATTCCAATAAAAAGTTAAAGCTAAAAGTAAAAAATAGAAAACTGAAAATAAAAGAAAGAAGGGACGCTCAACTAGCCAAAGGCAAAAAGCATTTAAATTGAAAAAATGGCAGTCGAAAAATAAATTCATTTGCTTTATGCATGCCGCACGCAGCAAGCAAAAAAGAAAAGTGGAGCCCGTGTGGCAAGTGACAAGGACACAGACAGGATATGCGGTAGGAATTTTATGTGGCAGTTTATTTTTGGCGACACTATCACAGGAACAGCTTCCAGCTCCTAGGCCCCCAAACCCTTTTTGCACTTGAAGAAATATCTGCATCAAATCGGGAACAGAGTAAATAACAAATATCAACAGAATTTAGTTCTAATTTTTTTTAAAGATAAAAATTTGTTATTATAAAGCTTCATAAGTTACTTTCTATATTCTTACACAATTTTGTACATCATAGTGCTTATAATGCCAAGATTGTGGACCGGAAATTAAGCACTATTTGGAACAGAACTTTATCTAGATTGCTTAATTTCCTCTCTGAGTGTACCCCTAGTGTCCTGCCACTGTTTGGCCACTCCTTTTTTGCCGTAGCATGCAGGTTACAGGAAGGAGGTCCCGGGAATGTGACACGATGCGGCGTCGAGAGGACAACGATGCGGCCATGTATACAATTTTTCACAATTGCAATTTGTAATAAAAACATGCACTTTTTGCCATTGTTATATGCTGCCGCACATGCCGTGCACCGTGGCTCTGAGGCACTGTCGCACTGTGGAATGGGCATGGCGCAACTGCACTCATATATGTACATATATGCAGGCAGGGAAGTTACATGCGTGTAAAACCATTTGCCGGGGCGATGAAAAAGCGGTGGAAAAAGCTTCGACCAAGATGATGCCCACCAACCGGGGGAGAATGAGCTCCGGTGAGATAGCGATGGCCAGCCAGCCAGAGACAGGGGCGTGTGGCGACCTCTTATGGCTTTATGCCATTTTAAGTGCTCTCCCCATTTCATAGCCATATCCATATCCACATCCTCACCCACATCCGAGTGTCAACTGTTAAAGCGGTCCAGAGTGCAACTCCACAAATAAACAGAGCATAAAATATGATTGTCGTTACTTTTTTCCAAGTAATGTGTCCGTCCACGGTGCCATTTGTGCTTTGAGAGGTACCTTAACAATGGAATAATAATTGATTGTTGAATGCTCTTCATATTTTAAGGATTAAAAAAAGTTTTAAATAAATTAAGCTTTTGATGCGAAGAGACAGATTTTATGAAGTCCTTGGTACAGAAATCTTTATGTTCTTTAATGCTTTTATGCGTCTGTTATATTTCACCAATTAAGGCCAAATGTATCAACCTTTCCGACCAACCGATTATCCTTAGCCATTCAATTCCATTCCATCGCGTAATTAAATCGACTTTCACATATAGTATATCTTTGGTTATTTATGTGCTTTACCACCCACTGCTGACCAATAAATATAATTTGTGTTACAGATATAAACCCAATGATAGCCGAGCTACTTAGTTCATTGCCAAAAATGGAGAAACACGTCACGGCCAGAGGTTTTTGTCTGTGCCACTTGATTTGTGTGTGGTATCAGACCGGAAGGATCGGCCTATATCTGGGTTTCTACAACGTGGGCTATGCGGAGCAACTGCAGCGATTTATTTCTGACGAACAACTATATGTGCACATAATGGCGGTGATTAATTTATTGGCCAGTTGGCTGTATCTCTGCTTTAGCCAGCGATGGATCTTTGATCAGTTTGTGATCATGCTCTATGTCCCATTGTATGTGTACTTTTTGATTCTAAGGAAACATCTAACGGATCTCCTTAATGAGTGCGCCGGGGTGCATAAATCAATGCAAACGATTCTTGGCAGCCGATTGTGTGTTAAGATTCACAAGGAGTGTGTATATACTCTGCTCCTGATTGTGATGTTTACCCTGCTGATTATCTGGCAACTTCGGATGTATTCCATTTACCAGGCTGTTTTTATATCGGGCGTGGGATTTATCTACCACTTGGAACTGCTCTTTTTTGGCAACTATCTCATCTGGCTGGGCTGCATCTATCGGGCCTTGAACGACTTTCTCAGCCAGGACATGAGAAGCGATAGGTTGCATATATTAAAGGGAGTGCTGAAGCGACAAACCATTATCTGGAGAGTTCATCGAAACGTTTCGCGATATTTTGCCCTTCATGTGCTGAGCTTTATGATGAAGCCAGGCATTAAAATACTGATAACACTCCAGAGTCCGGGGCAGCAATTCAATGTTCAGTTGATATATTTAGCTTTGCACTTGCTTCTTTTGGTGCTGTTTTTGGTAATAGCGTACAACCTGCAACATCAGCATCGTGAATTTCAAAGGAGTTACTTGAGACTGGCAGATGATCCGAATTATTTTGTGCTGAAGTCCTGGCGCTTGTTGCAACATCGTACATTGCCACAGGCCTTTGGTGTGACCTTTATGAGAAGACGTGAACAAATCCAATATAAACAGGATGTAGTTACAATGATGGTAAGTCTTTAGAATAACTTTATCTACAAATTGCTTAATAGCAATTCTTCAACAGTTCTCCAACAATTTTCCTGTACTGCAATTACTCAAAGCCCCACTGGATCTAGCAACTTTGGGCTTTAAAAATATGGAGTTTCGACTTTCGTTGACTATGCTTAGGATTTGTTTGCAAACTCACCTACGTGAACTTATCCTATTGCTGATTTTACGTTTACTTTTCCACAAAAACTTAATAATCGAGGACTTTGAGTATGGCTCTCAGGACAGTTTCAATGCCAACGTGACCCAAACAATTAGTCAAGTATATCGCTTTTATTTCTACGACGAATTCGAATGAACAATAATAAACAGGCAAATGGGCTACATTAACTTAAATATCAATTACTTAATGGCTGCGAAGGGAACTCAGTATAGTAAAGGCGCCATTTCGATGGAACCCTTAGTTGAATTTCGAAATGGCACGCCTTCACTTCCTAGTTAAGATAGTTAAAGTATTTAGCTTGGCCTTCAACATTTTAGGACTCTTGCAGCTGAGATTCAGTGAATCACGGAAAGTATATCGGCATAGACCGAACTGTTGCCGATTTGTAATGTGGATCTTTGTGGTGCTGATTCTTGTGCTATATTTCATGACATGCTTTGTACTGGAACAAAAGAATAAGCTTGACTTGAGTATTGAGACCGAACCTCTGAGGAGTGAAACGGAATTGAGAAGCGAGTGTTACTTCAGTATATGGATGTTAACCATCTTGGTCTTTTCCTGGGTCAATCAGAATCGATTGTGGAACTTGGTAAATGAGGGCCAATTGGCATATAAGCAACTGAGGTCTATGCTGGGAAAACACTTGAAATTAGAGTGTTCTCGGTTGGTTTTCTTCTATAGCATCATTTTGCTCTTTTTGCTAGCGGTGTTTGAAGCCAAGAGTATATATTTTGACTGGCCAAAACTTGTCACTAAAGGCAATACAGTTTCCAGAGACGGGTTATTTCAAGTTTTAAATTATATGATGGGTTTACCCCGACTTATGGCTGTGCTGATTATGGCGCTGCATATCCTATATCACCTGATGAATGCCGCATGGCTTCAATCACTGACCGAGCTGCGCTTGCAAAGAAACCTCAAATTTTATAAATGGCAACTGAGCATCCTTTATCCTTCTCAAAAAAAGATGCATTTTTTGGCTGGCTCCTATTTTAGAGTGTCATATATATGTTTCCTATATATGGTGGGTTTGCGGTTCACTCATTTCCTGCAATACTGTATCTTTGATACCAACAAAGTACTGCATAAGTCGCAGGACGATCTGGAATACGAAGCCATTTGGGCTGGCCAGGATGCAGACAACTTGACAGATCCCCGAGAGCCGCTGATTAAGTCTTTGCTCATGTTAACCTGGCACGTGGCTTTCTGTATGTTACTCCTGGCTTCAGCTTATATAAAGCAGAAAGAATACTTAAGCTTAATGCACGAGAGCTGGAATTTTAAAACCTATCAAAATAGCTCAGAAGTGAAAGCCTTTCTAGCTGAAAATTCCTGGAACGGTCACACTTTTAATAAGATGGATATTTTGGACGTAATGGTAAGATTATAATTGTATTTTTGGAGTTTGTGCAAATAAGTAAACGTTTTTATTTAAAGTTCCTTTCAGGAATCTCCATTTGCGACCGCCAACCCATTTCCATCTGCTTTCTAACTTGGCAAACCCTTGGCAAAAAGAACCCGACCTATCTCAATTTGGACCAAGTGGCCGGGCACTTTAGGCTCCTTTTAAATGTGATGATTTCATCTGGCATTGTCTACTTTGTGCAGCAAATGGAACTGTGGGCATTGCAGGAATACCTCCAGGCGGAAGCATAATGAAGTTAACGCTCGCTCAACTCATCAGCGTCATCATCATCATCAGCGGCGGCAGTGGCGAATGAAATTCATGACAAATTAAATAATAATTAAATTAGTATATAAATAATTTATGCCACAGAACCGCAGATGGTTTGTGTCCACCCTGCACACCTTTCCCTCAATTACTTAATGAATACAAAGCAGGGAGGGCAAGGGCAAGGACAAGGCCGAGGGCAACCTTTCTGGCTCAGGTTCTGGTATTTTAATGACCTGACCTCGGACTTCGGCTTTGGCCTCTTCAAATATCACAGACATAAAAAGGTAGCCCTCAAAAACTTTTGCCATTATGCACATAAAATGAAGGCAACAAATGGGCCAGGTCGCTTATTGTTGTTATGCCAATGGCTCTGCCCTCTCTCGTATCTTAAAGATACGCACCTTTTCACGTGGCGCAAAAAAGGTGTGTCTAATTTATGCACCAAACTTGATTGAATTTATTCGTCGTCGAGATTCACTCCCGGACACCCAACAACATATCGTTACAGTGAGAGAAAATTAAATTAAATTCAATAAATTAACATAAATCTGGGTAAATTCGCTGGCACTCCGTTACTCGCTCTCCACTTGATATGCAAATGGCAACTGCACGGCGCCCAAGTCCTTCTCGTTATTTTATTTCGGGGCTCCGGGCCGGAGTCGCTTCGATCGATTTCAATATACTTCTTGCCACACGATGCGATGCGAGCAACTGGCAACTGGCAACATATGCGCCATCGATGCAGCCGCTGGCAGGCAGCGAAATTCAATCAGCGCCCCACAGAGAAGGCAAGAATTGTAAAAGCCAAAAAGAGGAAGTGAGCCGAAAAAATCACAGATCCTTGGATACACTTTAAAGGAAATTTGGCCCAAAAATTAGGGAAAACAAAATGAGAGATGTGAGATTTTTACTAATTCTTTAACAAGACTAATGTAAGCTCATTGGCTTTGTAAGGAAAACACAGATAATAAATAATCTTACACCATCTCGAAAATATCGTAAGAACTTAAATGGTTGGGCACCAAACTTCAAGATCGGAGCCCGACAACAAAACCACTCTTAAAGCTAAATCGAAATAAACTTGCTTTGGAATATGTATGTTTTATTTGTTGGAAATCTTAGCGGGACGGTTGGTACCGAACAACGTGTAAGTTTGGTTTTTGTACCCTGAGAGCGCGTTAATTCTGCAGAAAACCCCTTGGAAGCTTTGATTCTATGCAAACCACTCACAAAAATATAACCACAATAAGAGCTATGGAAGCTGAAACAACCACTAAACGCCCATGCCTGTTATTTATATATATAAATATAAAATAAATATTAAAATTATACCGTTTACTTTGTTCGATCGCAGAAACATATGTTTTCCTCAACATGAATATTAGAAAAGCATTGGCATTACCATTTATAATCTTTTTCCTTCCCAAATGAACATTAAATTTCCCGAAATAAAGCCATAGAACTTAGTTCGCGCTACTGTTTGGGCCCTTTAAGAGTGCACCTTGAAATGGTTTTTTGGGCCTCCGCTGACCCGCTGCCATTACGATTCGGCGTCGCCATTTTGTCGCCCATTTTTTTTGTCGCGCAGTGTGTAGGCGCCATGTCTCTCACTGTGTCTGCGAGTCTGTGAGTCTGTTTGCTGTGCATGATTTCTTCGCAACTTACTCGATGCTGGCAGTTTTGAAAGTCTGCCAAAATGGACAATGCCAGAAAGGCGGAAAGCTTCAGTCGGCGAAAGGCAAAACACGGGACAACAGCCCACAGCCAACACAAGGCGTTTCAGGTCAAATGTTTGGCTTAGCTAAGCTGCAGTTTGGTGCCGCATCCTTCCGCGATATATGAGTAATCTCGTGTGTGTGTGTATGCGGTAACATCCGTGGAAATTATTGATTATGTGCGCCTTAGGGGCGGGACACGGGACACGGTTGATTGTCTGCAGCGACAGCTGTCAGTTGAGCGATTCAGCCGTCTTGACTTTTGGCATGCATAATTAATGCCCGTCGTTGGGGATCACAAAAGTCAAAGGGTCGCCATGGGATGAATGGATGGATGGCTGGTTGGTTGGATAGCTGGATGGATATGGCCTGACGAAGTGTGGCTAATGAAATTTTAATTAGTGCAAGACAAGCGATAAAAATACATAAGCCCAAGTCGCAGAGGAAAAAATTATCATAAATGCGAACCCGAAGGAAAATCAATGATAAAGCTACGCCGCATATGGGTAGTGTTCCGGGGCAATTACATGCATCAAAGATTCATATCTCCTAAATGCCGCACGGCGGCCTGGCGGCCTGGCTTCCTGTCTGCCTGCCTACTGTCTTTCCCTTTTCATAATGCCATCATAATGACTTTATCTCTCAAGCAGGCAATAAATCTTGTGAAGCCCCCAAGGAGAACAGGACCCAGATAGCATCCAAAAGGAGGGCTGCGTGGCGAGATGAGTTTGGGGTTGCCATGCCACAGCCGCCTAATGAAATATTACGCGTACGCACTCATCTAACCCACTTTCTTTGGCCCACTTTGGCGAGCCCATCATAAAAGTTAATTAATACGGCTTGGTTAGCTGTTAAATACAGCGCAAAATATGCCCTGACCCCTGTAGCCCCGCCGCCGACATCATTTATCTTGCTGGCAGGCACATGGGGCGTATGCGTAATGTGCGCTGACAGTTAGTTGACCGCTGGATTTAAGAGCCTGCAGCTCTCTCTCCAGGCTTATCCACCAAGCCCCGGGAATGGTATCAGTCATCAGCTATCAGCGAGTGGGAAATCATTGGAAATTGCACAAAACAAATTTGCATGTAAATTCCAATGGGCACATTGTCGGCTCTGGACGGTATTAAGTGGTCTTTTGATCGAATTGGTGATTACCTATATTTATTACTAGAAGAATAGAAGAGGACGTGGAGGAAAAGCGACTTACTTCTAGTTAATAATAATTGGAAGCAGAAAATATATTAAATAGCTGTCTCACAATTTTAAAAACACCCTTGGGATTTAAAAGCAATCGTAAAGGTGCCTAAGAGTATGCCATAAATATTCTCATCTTTATATAGATTTGAAGTCCAGCTGTTTTAAAATGACTTTAAATCTGCAGAAAAGTTATAATATTCAAAGCGTATTTCTTTAAAGTAATCTAAACTTTTTAAGACCCACTCCTTATTTGCTTAAGCCAACTTTGAGTCGCATTTTACTCACTCCCCTTTGTAGTTATCCCTTCAATTGACTCGATATTCCCTCGACTACCCCTTAATCAGGTGGGGCTAAAAAATATGCAAACGAAGTGAAGTATCTATGTAAATGTTTGTTGGTCTACGGTCTGGCCGTGCGGGTTTTACCTGCTGTTTGCCATTGTGCAGAGCCTTTCCCAGTACCCCAATTTGCATGTACCGCCCGCTCGCTTATTCGCTGTACTATATAAATGTATATATTTCCATCTCTCTCGGTTGGCAAGAAAATATGTTTCGTTTTTAAACAAATCCAAATGAAATCTGAGCATAACAATAAAGTTTTCGCAAAAAAAAGTTTGCTGTTGGCGAGGGAGAGGAATTTTCGGTCTAGAGAAGGAAAAACTTTGCTCTGGCTCTGCATTTTGTTTTCTGATAAATTTATACAGATATTGAAATCTATTTGTAATATTTGTTTCTTCCTTTCTTTATTTTGCTTTGATATAGAGAGCCAGGAATGTTTGATTAAATTCCGTGCTGTATACACTTTTGATTGAATTTTCCGTTTGCCATTTTGTCTCTCACAATTTTTGTGCCTTGTTCTGCCGGAGGCAAATTAAAGACGGTAAAGGGATGGGAAATAGGGTTTGTAAGTACACTTTCCGAGCAACAATCTTCAATTACAATGGGTAAATTGCTTGAGGGTAGACGGGGATGTCGAGATTTAATCGCAATTAACGTCAATCGAGCAATCAGATAAGACCACAAAAGCCAATTAGTCGGCAACAAACTGGTCACTGATATGTCACTGCAGTCGAATAATAGTTATATACATTAAATACTAAATTGATACTTAGCTGAACATAATTTTAAAAGTTAACAATATTTAATATCAGAACTTCTCCGAATTGCAGGTTTTATTAATCGTTACTCCTAGTTTTACTAAGATTCCTTTCACTTTAACTTCAGACAGAGAGAAAGTGAGAGTAAGGGCAACTTTGATTCCATTTCGGTTTCTAATTTCAAAATTCTGTACTGATTTCCCCGGAATACGGTCCACATGGCTGACCGAGATCGGGATCGAGCTTCGAACGAGAGCAGCCTGAGCAGTCTGGTGGCTCCCGTTCTGGTGGAAGACCCCACGCTTCTGCGTATCGCGGTCATAGCAGAACCCGTGGGTATAAAATCGATTGTGTCGATTATATATTTCTTATTTCGCTACCGATAGGAGCTGACCTTGGGCTTTCTACTGGCCGGCATTGGCTACCATAGTGATAAGTTCCGCAACTACATGATGGCGGATAGTGGTGAGTTTGGTTCTTATTCCGGTTTGAGGTTCATCCCACTTCTGGATTATTGAAGCTAACGACTGACATCCATAGATACAACGCAGGAGGAACTGGAGAGGTTCTTTAACTCCGTCTATCGAAGGTCCAACATGGGCATCATCATCATCGATTATGACACGGCCAAGCGGCTGCGCACGGTCCTCGCAAACTGCAGCCAGCTGCTGCCCGTGGTGATCACGGTGCCCAACAGAGACTCCCTTACGAACTATCTGGACAGCAAGGATCGCAAGAGGCGACTACGCCAGCGGGATGCCTACTAGGATCTGGACTGGACTATCTACCCTCACTATGCTCGGTTCAAACTTCAGCATACGAAAGATGGAGAATTCTCTTTAAAATAATAAATTATTTGCATTTTGTTCGGCTTCTCGCCTCTGGGATATCTTTGTAGTTCGCAGTTTTAATCAAACAATAACACCTCTTATTAACGAGATATATTAAAAGAGATGACATAAAAGGAGGGAAAGTCAAACGTATTATATATATACGATAATTGTATCATTAAAATGGCAAACAAGTGCATAAATAAAGATAAGGCTAAGCCCATAAATAATGCAGAAATTATGCATAATATCGGAGCGACAAAAAGAGCAGCTGTCAATTGAATTTATTATATAATTAAGTGCAATTTGTGTGCCGCTAATTGCAACTGTGTTTCGGGGCATTACTCGCTGCTAATTGTTAAATGGCAGGCGACGCAGTGAGCAGCCAGGCCCAAGTAAAAAAAACAATGAAAATTGCTCGAACGTGCCCATAAAAGCAGGCAACAAACCCATTCATTTACAGACATGATTTAAAGCTCATTAAAGTGGGAAATACGCGCGTGTAGGTCAATTATATTTTAAATACACCAACGGACCTTATCTGTGATTAAACTTAATAGTTTGCCAATTTTACGCAGATCAGATGGGCATAATTTAAAGAGAGCAAACAAAGGGGGTGACAGACACTCTGATAAGGAAAACTGCTGGCATGTGTAATGTTTGATATATAAAACCTTATGCATAACCACAGCCATATAATCATTTTGAATCAAAAATCCCATTACCAAAGCTACATCTGACATATGTAAATAACAAAGCCAATACTCTCGATCGGCTTTAACCGCAACAATAGTTTTAATCCATGAATAATCATTTTGTTAAACAGAAAATTGCATTCGATATTCCCATTGAGTTTCAGTGAATATTCAGCAATATTTAGCAGCAACTTTTAGGGTAGAAACTGATTTTAATTAATCAATGACAAATTGTTGGCGCGTGCACGTCCTGGCTGTGTGCTCAATGGCTGATTAATTAAACAACAATGAGACCAGACACCAGGCCGCAGACCACCAGCCAAGCTGATTTTTATATATTAATTATCCAAATGTTTGCCCGCTGCATTAATGTTATGTGCAAATTTGCTCCGCCTTTTGGCCAGCTGGATATTTGCAGGCTCATTAAAAGCGGACAATGCTTCGTTGCATCCATCTTTTCCTCTCTCGTCCTTAATCATTAAATGTCATTTTCAAATTAAATTGTTAACTTTGAGAGTTTTTGGCTCTTGATTTTATAAAACTTCCTGCGCTTGGGCACTTTTTATGACATTTATTAAGCTCTGCCTCGTGCTGGAGCAGTGGAGCTTGTTATGAAATGCAAGTACGCCTGACAAAAAGCGCTGCACACTTCCTGAATTATGAGTACAACTGGCAGGAGGAGGAGCACGAGTCGTGGAAGAAGGAAGGACCTGCTTAAGACGCAGCACAAAGTCTGACTTTGCACATGCAGTGCTGATTGCGAATGCAGTCAGCTCCTGTTTCTCGGTTTGCTGCGTTACACTCAGACAAATGGAATTTACCAGTTCTTTTTAACAATTATAAAAATCTGAGGAAAATCAACTAAAAATTAAGTGAGTCGTAGCTTTTTTTTATCATTTAAACCCTTAGTTCTTGCGAGTCAACAATTTCTCTGCCAGGCTTTTGTCGGCACTCTCACAGTATGCACAAAATGTAAACAACGCACCAGTGCGGTCAAAATTTAATTTTGTGACTAAATTTAGCCCTTTTTAAAATAAAATATGACATATTACATAGAAAGTTTTTTTTTCTCATATCTAGCCAGTTCGTTCCATTTCCTACTCACACAAAATCAATCCTAACATGTCCTTGTAATTGCCTTGTCATCGCTAAATTAAACGGATATAGCTAGATAGGCTCAGCTGGTGATGCTGTTGAAGAATATATCACTCTAAGCATGTCGGACAAGCATTCTTTTACATAAAATGATAACTAATATTTAAAATCCTTTGAAAATATGTCATAATCTAGCAAATTTTCAACAAAATTTCATAGTATGCCTACTAAAAAACCCGAAATATTTTTGTGTGCACTGTCACTGCACTTGTGCAACATGCGGAAATGTTTTTGGTGTCCTTCGCATTGTAGCAAATGTTTATTTCATGTTTTTCGAGTCCGGGCACGTTGTTGTTTTGTTGCTGGCTTGAGGCGGCGGCGGCGGGTTGGCGGGTTGGCGGATTACGGGAGTACGCCTGATGCCCACCAACTCTCACTCATTGCGCACAGACACTGGACTCGAGTAGCCCGCTTAATCTTATTTATTTATGGCAGACCAGCTACCTGGCAGCCCTGTTGTGCTTATGCTTACACAAGTACTTACTGGAACTTTTAAGAGCAGCAGGAGGCTGGCTCTGTTTATCCATGAAATGCAACGCATATCGAATGCTGCTACTTTAAAGCTTTAGAACCGAAAGAACCCCTTCCAAGCCATCGAGTGTAATTGAGGGCAGTCGATTGTTAAATGCACTTACCGAGTGTTTATCTAAGCGGCGAAGCGGATCAAGGTGTTAGACGCTCGAAAACCAAGTGGAAAGTTCAAGGACTATGCTCTTTTCAAGCTGGAGAAAAGGATGGTGAAACATTTAAAGGCTTTTCTCAAAAGAAATTCTTATTTTAAGAAAATAAGATATTTATTCTAATCTTTCTTTTTTGAGAGACTTTGTTAAAGGCTGGTTTAAATGTAGATTTTGTGGAAAACAAATGAATCATTAAATGTCACAATATAGTAATGTGTCATAATATATCAACCATAATGCAACTCTTTCTGCACAGAAAGTAAAATATATTTTATATATGATATATGATATCCTCCATGCTGTGCTATACCCTTTGGATGGTATAGATTTCCAAAATAAATTGGCGTTACAGTTGAGTAAACTTTCGGCTGGCAATTGCCATGTGCACTCCACAGAGCATTTGCATACGTATTATTGGGGCGGGTTCAAGTTTTCAGGGTCGGTCGGTCTGTCGACAGTTTTAAAACTTGCCAGGCAATCAAAGTGTTAACAGCTGGGCTATAAAACTTTGGCCAGAAGAAACTTTTCACTGCATGCAAATGTCCGTCTGGGCGCGTGTGTGGGTGTGCTTGTGCGTGGGTGAGTCTGTATCTGCATCTGAGGGTGTGATTAGGGCCGTGATGAATGCACCTCGCAGATGACCCACATTGGCCGTCTATTGAACGCACCGCTGCTCCCCTAATGAGTTCTGCAGCTGGCAAATTGACGCATGGCATTAACACCTTAAATGCCAAGGCCAGAAGCTGCTGAATCAACGCCATTGGCACAGCGCAGCTGTCGGGGGCACATCCTGCAGTTGTGGAGCGGGCAAGTGCTTGTGTTTCGAGTGGAGCTCGAGATCCTTGGATTATTGAGAGAACTTATCGGGGAATCTTAATACAACTTCTGAGACCCGACTACTTTAAAAATTTAATCGATTTAAAAACTTTTATTTGATATCAATAAGTTTTTGAAATATTTATTTAAGACATGGTTGGGCAATACATTCTAAAATCGTCATTAGAAACAGATGCGAAAACACTTTCAACATTTTTTAAAGTCGTATTATGTTTTAGTGAACTTATATACAAGTATCAAACAACTTTCACCCCAATTATATCGCTCACCTCGAATCCGAATGCTGAAATAAACTACCCATATACTTATATATTTTGGATAAAATCACATTAGTCTCTGGCTAAATCCCAATTGACTCCCGTGGTCGGACTCAATCTGTAAGCCGAGGCATTAATTTTACGAAAATCAGGACAAGGACACACCCATGCACAGGACCACCCAGGCACAAGTCAAACAGAAAGCGACTTGTTAAGCTGATTTCGACGTGTTTAAGTTTTGTCTTTCGTTTGTGTTTACATGTGTTTGCCCGGAGATAGAGCGATGGGCGGAGAAAGGAGGAACAATGACCCCGAAGAACATTTATTTGGTTAACCCAAGCCCAAGCCCAAGCCCAAGCCCAAGTCCAAGCCCATGCCCAACCCACCAGAAGTTCCGAGACTGAAACCCAACGCAGATTTATTTGGCCAGGTCCGAAATAGGCGGCAGCCCTTGGCTAAATCATGTCTAGACAAGTGAGCACATATTTAGTGGCCAGAGAAAGGTGCCCCAGGGCTCGGGATAATGGCCATCAATTAGCGTTGTTAACGCAATAAGTTTTTGCCAGCTTTAATTTAATTTTCCGGATACCACAGACTGCACAAAAAGTGGCCTCCTCCGACATTTATACAATCAGTTATCAGTTGGCAGCTGTCCAAACCTCCGAGCTGGCTATCAATCGCAAGGGGATTATTTTCTATATATTTTTGCAACAATTATTATACTGTTTGCATTCCCAATCGGGCTGCACACACAGATTCCAAAAGGCCAACTAACTACAAGATTTCTATCAGCAGCACAAGTAAAATATATGACTCAACAAATGTATATTTTTCTGGTCAATAAATCTAAACAAAAACTAATAAATTGAGTTGTCCAGAAATGTCATTTTTAGTTGCAAACAATTTTGCAATCTAAGATATAGTACGGTCATTAAGAATGTGCCACATTCAATCAATATAAATTATTTTCTAGGCATGAAAAGAGCATTTTGGGGCTTGAAAATGGGTTTTTCCTGCCGCATTTTTGAGTTTGAAGGTAACTTGACTAAATGATTTACTCGGCCTTAAGAGATAGCCTTACTTTAGAGCGAGGTAAGTGAGCGGGGAGAGCCAAATGTAAACTTCATTAAAAACTTGCACAAAGTGGAGACCGAGACAAGAAAAAGCAAGGATGGAAAAGCGAGCGGAAAGCGATGAAAAGCGAGGTGGCAAGCGGGTAAGACAGACACAAAATTATTAATGAAAGGCTGCTCGCAATTAAGCTTGTTACGACTTTTAACTGCCGCTCATTAAAAGCACTCGTAATTAGCAGACGGCCCTCATAAATAAACTCGGCACATAAATTAAATGCAACTCCGCCAAGAATCACATACTCTCAATATGCCGCCATCCAGAAGACAAATTTCCGAGATCTGGCAACTTAAATAAATAAATATTGGCGAGTATCGACATTTGCCGGTGCTTGTCGTTATTAAAAAAGTTTTTTCCCCAAAAAACCTCAAACTCAAGACTGTCTTGGCAAGGTCGACAGTTACACTCTGCTGATCCAGCAAAGAAATAAGGAAATAGGCAAATGGCTAGCAAGAAATAGGGAAAAGCATACGAATGCCCATAAGCATGTGTGAGTACATTTATTAAACAACTTTCAGGGTCAACGACAGCTGAAGTGGCCAGAAATCAGCATGGAAATGTGCGAAGGATGTTCCGTATGCTAATTTCCTATTGCTTTCGTGGGCGAATTGAATAAAGTCCCGGAAACGGCCCAAGGAAGTACACATTTGTTGGCTAATTTATCAAGTTCAGGGTCGCAAAGCCTTAAACAAAAGAGAGAGTAGTTAATAAAATGGTAGACAAACGTAGATATAAAACGTATAAGAAATTGGCATGGAAATGAGTGCACCTAGGCAAAAGTGCTAGCCCGAGATGAATTCATTGAAAAGAATTATTAAAACACTTAACTAAAAACTGAATCGAAAGCTCTGCCCACTTGAAATCTCCATAAAAACTGTCTGAAAGTATGCTACATTTTCTGTCTCTTTTAAAACGATATAAAAAAGTGTGCTAGAATCTCAATTTATTTTATTTCGAACCATCAATTTAATGCAGTTTATTTAAGGACACCTACATTAATTCTCTGGAACTTCACCAACAATCTGAGCACTATTCTCTCATTTCTCACTGTGCAGATAACCCCATTCTTCTTCATTGTGTACGACCCAGAGTGATAAATGCCAGGAAACAGCTAGGGGAAACACAAATTTCACTGCTTTTTATCTACGGCTCGGTCGAAATAAATTCCCAGAACACACTCGCATCTGTTTCGCAATTTCACAGGCATGTCCTCGCCAACAACACTGTGTTAAGTGGCCCGGCCTAAAAGCATGCTAAACTTTTTTGCGGAAATGACACGAGTTCCGATTCCCAGCGTCGAAAGCGCGCTCAACTAACCTAAACTCAAACTCAAACCCAAACCCAGAACTAGTCCTCCGGTCAGGGCTATAATCATAGACCGTTGCAATAATGGCCGGACTGCCTGGGCAGCTACAACACGGACAATAACCAGAAGAGCTCGGACACGGACAAACAGTATACTTCCTTCTTCCTTTCGCCTGGCAAATCGATCCGGGGCCAAAAGAATCCTTTGTTGAATTTGTGCCATGTCATTTGACTTCAATGACTGACTGCATATTTGACAAACAAGCGCTGCTCAAACAAAACATAAATGGTTTTTTAATTAATCCAATTTAGAATGCCTTTAAACGATTCTAATTCGGTGTCATGTCATCATCGTCCACCCTTTGCAAATACAAAGAGACAAAGACAAGGACACACAGGTAGAGATACTGGCTGCAGATGACATTTCAGTTGAGTCATTTAAATATATAATGCATCCTCTTTTGTTTTCACAGCTCTACACAATTTAGAAAGACAAATGCCAAATGCAGATGGCAAAACGGAGGAAACTGTGTTAAGGCGAGGACAAGCCAAACAAATGTCCTGGGTAATTTGTATGTTTATATGGAGTGGAAAGTAAAGCAATCAATAAATAAACGGAGACCATATAGGAAACGATGACAAACGATTTTATGGTAGAACAATGCCTTTCCTAAAATATTAAAATGCCCAAGGAAATATCTCAGAACAAATATATATAAATAAACGCTCCTTCTATTTCTTGTCTTCCATTGTTTAGAACCCTTTTGACACACATGTGGAAGTTCACCCATATTATAGCACTCAGAATTGTACTCAAAACCTCTTGACACAAAATCGTACACCCTTTTATTTCGGTCTTTTTCCAATCTGTTTCCGCTGGTGTTATGTGTCCATTATGCCCGACACATTCTTGAACAGTCAGTTGACAAAGGAACAAAGGAACGCTGCAATTAAATGCACATCAAAACAAAAATTGCGAAAAGTGTCAAAGTGAGTGCGTGTACAATAGGGCGTATGACAGATATAGCTACACAAGTCATACATACGCTCGGTCATATGTGACAAATGTGAGCTTAACTTCTTCGTGGCCCTAAAAAACACAGGAAATTTCTGTGTGTGTATACATATGTAATTAAAAAAGTTTTGTAATTTTACACAGTGACACGGATTAAGCAACAGCGAGAGACATACGCATTTTACACCTGAGCTACGGACGAGCTTTATGCAAATTATAATTGTTCCAAAAGTTACGACCACGTTTCAAATTATGTTTGCCCAACGTCGTGGCAATAATCAACTGAGAATTACATCAACAGAAAAATTTGATGGAGCGAGTCACAAAAGCTTTAATTGCCCAAAGAAAATTCCTAAAATATTCTATAATATATCACTGAAAGACTAATTTTCCTTAAGGAAGCGATTACTATCTTTAATAATGGAACTCCCCTTTGAAACCTAACCCTTCCAAGCCAAGTTAGAGCGCAGAGTAGCCAACTCTAATCACCATTCCATCTGGGTGGGATCTTATCCTGTTCAAATGACACCAGCAGCGTCTTAATCCTTTTGGCCAGGACATGACAACGCAGCTTCCGAGGACAATGCCCGGGCACGCGTTTTAATTAAATTCTTTTGTCGCACACAGACGGCGAGCGAACATGCAAAAATCCAACACTCCAACGGGAAAGCCGGGGCCAGAGTCAGTGGCAGCTGTGAAAGCGGAAAATTAATAAAAATGCAGAGAGCGGGATGCGGGATGCGGGATGCGGGATGCGGGAAGCCGAAAGCCAGCTCAAGCTATGCCAAAATGGGTAGCCAATCATATGTGTGGCGTCGGCAGAATGTAATAAAAGACGGCGCTGCGTATCGTGTTAGATGAATTTCTATGACCCCTGGCCTTGATTGCAATTCAGTCAATCCCGAACGCACAATCCCCTTATTGAATCTATATCTCCACGGCTGTTCAATTTGCCATATTCTAATTGAGGGCGTCTGCCAATGCAAACACCAGGCCGCAAGTCACACACACTCTCTATTGACGTTTGGGGGCCGCCGCAGCATTTGATGATGTGGTGACAATATTTGATTGCTTAATATTGAATTAATTTACCATATTTTGTGGGCAAGCGACATGTGCGTGTTGAGGTTATCCCCAAGCGCCAACGTGGCCCACTGGCAACTGCAGACATTTAAAATGCAATTACAATATGCATGGGACTTGGAATAAGGGCCAACTTTTCCCTTTGTATCTCAGCCGGCCCACTTACCTGGCTCTCTTTCCTTTCGTTCCACTTGAGGGCTTCTTCGATGCCAAGGACAAGCAAATTTTATGGGTAATAACAAGGAACGCATTGACCTGTCCCAAAAGTTTAAAAACGTGAAGCTGAACGTGAAGACGAATAAAGGAACAGTTCAAAGAGTAAAGGAATAAGATTTGCATACCCTGAAAGAAAAGGTGTTCTTAAAGGAGACTTTTTGACTTTTGGAACAGTCTGAATCAAAATATGTTTGTCATTAAATAGTTATACTTTTAACATGAAAGTCTGAATATTTCATTTATCAACAAAAAATATATACTTTATATTCCATTGAGTCAATGCACCAAGGTGACATGTATGGGCATCCCTGATTAAGTTTAAAAATGTTTATATTATTAGGTTATGTCATACTTTAAAATCACTAAAGAAAAATTCATTTAAATACACAAGGATGTCAGGGTTGATAATTCCTCCTATGTTGTAAAAATAGTTATATTATTGAGTATAATCATACACATAAATCTCTGAATAGAGATCCATTTCAATGTAGATTTCCTACATAAATTATAGCTGATTTGGCTCTAATAAATGTCCTATCCCATTACTTTAGATTATAGGGTACAACTTAAGCTGAAACTTTCTTTTAGGCAAAAATAGCTGGCCTAAAATCGCATGCAATACAAAATTTGTTTTCAGCTACATTCAGCCAAATAAGTGAAGCGTGCAGCAAATTCCGTTGGACAATGGACAACGGACAAGGGACAACGGACAACGGACAACATTCGCATTAGGCGCACACACATACCAAATTGAAGTCTGCCAAATGGTATTAAAGCGAGAGAGCTGAAAGAACGAATACTGGCTTCCTCCGGGAGGGGCAACAATAATAACTTTAGACTGTGTATATATTTCGCTTCAGAGCCGGATCCGGAGTCCGAAGCCGTCCAAACCCAAATTGTTTGACTGTACGTCCGATGTGAAGCGCTTGGCAAATATTTTAGGCCAGTGACTGGGCAGAACGTGTGCCGTGTTGTAGGACTTCGTTGCTTTTTGTGTGATGCCAGCGAAAATAGCAGCACATAACTGCAAATGAAATTTCGCAGATTTCGCTGCAAAGTAAATGAAGAAAAATGTGCAAAAGCAAATTGCCAAGTCGACGAGTCGGCGACTCGTGTCGAAAGATGGGAGAAAATTCCGAAACACTTTGGCTGGTAAGTGGAAAATATTTTCATTGTTGCTGACACCTCGACAATAGCGCCACCATACCAACTCAAGACGGAGCAACTTTTTAATTAAGAAATCTGGCGGAAATCGCTTAAATATTTCAACTGCACTTGCAGCTGTTTGTGCCCTAATTGAGACGAAATGCAACTTGCTGTGTGCGAAGACAATTTAAATGTCTGGGTCTGGGTTGCAAAATCCATTCAAGAACTTTTATTTATGGCAAATAAAATGCAATTACACATAATATTTCTGCCTTCGCCTTCAGCTCAATTTGGCAGCCGTTGAACGGGAAGAAAGTGAATAAATCGGTTACCCACATATTTATCTTGGTTGACCCCACTATTTATGTGACTTTTATTAGGTTTTATGGCCCATACAGGAGGCTAAATCTACTTAGCAAATTGAGTGAGTGGTGGGAGCAACTTATTTCGATTCAATTGCGAATTATTGGGCCAAGGACAACACCACCGCCTAGCCTAGTTTAATCAGCAAGAATATACAAAAAATAAATGCTCGTGTCGTTGGATCCCTGTCTCTCGCTTCGATGTATGTTTCTGTGTAAATATCATAAAGTGTCGCTGCGGGAATTGACACCCTAAAGCACATTTGCATAGACTTATACCCACAAGCCAGCATATATCCAGGGAGATGTACAGACAAGTTCAACATTATAGTGGTGGGTATAACCTAATAGCTGATATCTTAAATTGTTTATGTTATTTACTTTATAAATGTAACCAACATACTTTAATAAAAGTTCTGTAAGTGGTACATTTTCTTGAAAGGTGCCTAGAAGTATGCAGTAAAATATTTTTGTTAGTTTTAGTTTTTTAAAGTACACTTTAATGAGTTTTTTTTATAGTTTAGTACTTAAAATAATATCTCTCTTTCCCATTAACCATTATAGTACTAAAGATTATATTTTACTATTATTTTGAGCACTTCTGTGCATAAGAAAACGTATATCTGGGCGCCGTGGCAAAGTTCATTCTTGATGCTGGGAATAGTTTCCTGTGGCGCACTCAAGTCGTAAAGCGTCTTGAACAGTATTTATGTTGGTTATTAAATGGATTCAGTGCCAAAACGATTTCAATTGAATTTGCTCGCGCTGCGAATAAGTGAGTTTTATGCGGACGAACAAGTAGCCGCATAAATGTTGATGGTCGGATGGCTGGATGGTTGGATGGTTGGATGGTTGGATGGTTGGATGGCCGACCATCCTAGAAGCGAACACCTTTTAAATTGTTATGGCCGCTTTTAGTTAAATTGCCGACAGTTGTTCGTAGGCCTAAAACACTAAAAACTTTTTCCCACTACAATAACTTGATATGCCCCGCAACATTATTTCAGAGAGTGCAGGAGTTGTTGGGAGTTGTTGGTGTTGGAACTTCTGAAAGCTTTCGTAATCCTGGGCAAAGGGCCAACCGGAAGACCTTCAACTTATTCAATTTGTCGTCGGGAGGGGCCACGGACGGTCGCAGTACACACAAATGTGGTCGCTCATAATTGAATTATTGTGGTTAGGTTAAGGTTTTCTCAGTAGTTTTCGTACGGAGTTTTCTAAAAGGTTGCCCTCGGAAAACCCCTAAACGGCTAAGCCATTTATGATTATGTCGGTAAGCCTTGGCTACCCCTGGCAATTTAATTGTACGAAAGCAGATTAAATGCTTCAGAATAACTCGTTGATTTAACTTATACAGAGCAGAAATATCAAGTGCCTCATTGAAAATAATCTGAATATTTAAATATGAACATGAAGGACGATACATCCAGCCACCACATCAGTTTTTAAATTGGGAAATTATTCTATTTTCCTTTTAGTTTAAGAGAATAAATCTACGGAAACAGATTAAAGGCTTTCCCCATTTAAAAGTCAATAGTATTCTCTGTACAAATCCGTTGTATATTTTTTTTTAAGCCCCTCCCATGCCACTTTTTCCGCTTGCCTTTACATTTGTTTAACATTTTTTTAATATCCTCCCGTATTTCAGCTGTATTTCTTTTTTATCGAGTCGACAAATAAACGTTTTCCTGTTAATTTCTCTTTTAAGCATTGTCAGCACAGGCACAATAAACATGTTAATTGCCCCATAAAAAAAATTGGTAAAATTGGTATTTTCCCCTTTTACCAACTCCAATCTGCCACGACTTTTGGCTCAATCAATCTCAATACAATTGCGATTAATTTGGCAAGCATTAAATAAGGCCGACGTCGGTTTGCTTGATTGATGTCGACTGATGGAAGTCGACGCCTTATAGCGGAAATATATTAATAACTTAAGCCGTCTGTCATTTACCTTGCGGAAATCACCGACACCGTCTCTGACTTGGGGGCATCTTTGCCGGCATTTTCCGGCATTTCCTGGTCGCACATTCCTTCTCCTCCCGCCGCTCCAATGATGCGTAATAATTAAGAACGCTTCTGCGCTGCTGCTCATTTATATTTACACATTGTATTGGCACTTTTGACCCAACAACGTTGCTCGGACTCGGACTCGGTCTGGGAGTCGGACTCGGAGAAAGTTTCCTTTGTTTGCAGCGCTAATTAAGGCAGAGCCCCCTAAAGGGTCGGAGTTTTTGCCCTTTTGTTTGGTTTTAGCCATCTCACAGAAATTTTCTCAACTGATTAGCTCCGGCTTGCACTGTCAATGGGTGTGGCCGGTCCTTCTTAGGGGGTTTCAAATAAACAAAAGGAAACTAACTCGGCTCACTCCTCCGCCTGAGCTACAGTCGACACTGGGTATTTACTTGGTCCGATGCTTGGCCATTTAATTAAGCGTAACCCGCAGTCAAAGTTGCAGTTAAAGTTGCCTTTTCAGCTCACTGCGGAATCCTCAAATCTATTCAATCGCCGGCGGACATACTTTGTAATGAGTTCTTTACCAGCAATTGTCTAGGGCAAGAGCAAGAAATTACGACTTTTTTTAACTGTATACTTCATTGCCTTTCTTTGCTAATGTATGTGTTCTTTAACTATTTGTTCTACCTTTAGCTTGAAGCAGAAACATAACATATTTATAATTAATGTAATCTTATCAACACAATTGAAGAATAGACTTTGTCATTTCCTTACCATAAAGTTTATATTATATTCTTACAGTTAACATCCTCAGAAACCAAAATATTTTGTAAATAATCCCCGACGTTATTTAAATAAACTGCCATGTTACGAGAACGAGGCATGGCGCATTCGGCATCATCTGATGCTCCAATGTTTTTATATTCCGCATGTTATACAACTTTAAACTTAATGCGGGCACAGCCAGCAAATGATCCAGAAACGTGCCAAAAGTGCTGCCTTGCATTTGGGGAGCTGTATGCATGGGAGCATGGGAGCATGGGAGTATCGGGGAGGATAAGCTGCACTTTAAATGCACAACATGGCGGCACAGCTGCGCTGAAATAACAGCAACAATTCCGCACCGCAGGAGCAACAGCAGCCCGATTGAAGCGGACACTACGGCAACAACAGCGTACAGTCAAAATAAACAAAACAGGTGCGCATTTTTCAGGTAGCATGGCCGTAGTAGCCGCTTGTAAGGGTGTGGGAGATGGGTTATTGCTGCCTGTAGTCGGCCTACGAAGGTGGCCAAAAGCCCCAGCAGAGAAGTGTCTATAAAAAAGTACTAGCAGCGGTAGCAGCAGCAGCAGGATCCAGCACGGAACGTTGCCAGGTAGACCAAGCTCAGTCGGTGGCTAACGAGACGCAGTAATTCAGAATGTACATAACCGTATACAGTGAGCGACACAAGTATAGAACAACTAAGCCATCCATGACAACTTAAAGCCAAGACTCACGGGAGTAACCATCTGAGATACTAGGCACTAAGTTATAATACTCTGATATAGGAATGTGTCAAGGGAATAAGTAAGCTTTTAGTTTATAATCAACAATCGACATCCTGGGGCCGTCAGACGATTTCCAGCTGTCCGTTTAACAAGTCTAAATAAATTCCCTATCGAAATTTTCCAAAATAGAAACTCTTAAAACCCATACTAGTCTGCCGTCTTTCGTTACCTTTTCGTTATACTATCATGGGCGATTCATCGTTTTCCGACTTGTTACCATCGATCGATGTGCCGGAGGAGCCGAGTTCCAGCCGCAATTGGAGTAGCGGAAGTGACCCTTTCTATTTGCCACTGATCACCTCACTGTTTCGTTCCCTTCATCCGGAATCGATGCTTACCGCCGGCCCGTCGTCGCAAGGATCCAATTCGTCCTCAAATCCGCAACGTGCCCCGATATCCGACGATGAAAAGATCGAGTTGATTCGCCTTCAAGAGCGAGTGGGGGATGAGGAACTCCCCATCGACTGGGAGGGGTTCGAAGATCTCGGGAACGAGTCCCCGAGAGAGAACTCGAATGATTCAGACCGAAACTCTGATAGATTTGGTCGCAGTGTTTACTTTTAAAAATGTTTCAAACGAAAAAAAAAACGAGCAAGTCAAATAAATTAGGAAATTTTGTAAATTCATCTTAAATAGTCTACCCTAAAAGTCTCAAAGGGGATACTGAAACCTTTCACATTCTAAAACTATTTTTGCTATAATTTTCCCAAAGCTTGTTTGCTAAAATGCTGTTCATATATGTCTTGGATGCTAGTCTTGCCCGCACTCAGACTGTGTGTGTGCTTATGCTGCTTTGTTAGTACATTTTTCATAATTTACATGTTGTTCGTTTGTTTGTCTGTTGACTTTTTTATGTACAACCAGAGACTTGACTAAAAGCTGCACACTCTGAGGGGTCTGTGTGTGAGTGTGTGTTTCTTTTGAAACTGGTTCAATGCTTCGACAGACATACCCACATACCCATACACAGTATACATATAGTATTTTCAAGCGCCATTTTTTCCACGTTCGTTATTTAAAATTTCCTTGACAGCGCCACCGGTAGTGCTGTGCTCCATAAAAAAATAAGCCTATTTATTTAATTGAAATGCCAAACAACAACAAAAACCACAAAGAGAGGCAGGGAGAGAGAGCTTCAATTTTTATTTCACACGCTGTGCGATAATTTTTCCGCCAGCGGAAAAACTTCCTTCCACACACAAAACCCATACTCATACACATTGATGAGCGTCAATATTTGCCAGAGGCGCTCAGCGAAATTCGCTGTAAAACGCAAACAATTAAGCATTTTGTGCAAATAATTACAAGAACATTTTATAGCCCAGGCGTTTGTTGTTGGTATTGTTGCTGCTACATTTTGCGTGTAATTGAAAAAGATTTCTCAAGTGATAGAATGGGGCTGTGATACCTCTTGGTTGAGGTAATCCCACCGGGTATTAATAATGTTATTATAAGTGTATGTATTAACTAAGTTTATGTACATTTTACACATTTTTTCACGGCCTTGGGTTGTTTTGTTACTTCGATGTTTATGTAGAGATTTAAAGGAAGTCCTAACATTAAGTTTGAGTCTAGTTGGTAGATTTAATCCACATAAATCGAGCCTCGACACTTATGCCAGGACTCACAATGATATATCTAAAGTATACAAATTATTAGGCACAACCAAAAGGCCTTTTCAGAACTAAACTGCTGATAATCAGTCTCAACATTAAAATAAGTACGTTTCTATATACTTATCTCCCAAAATTAAAATATTTTGTCTAAACTAGACATATTCTGATCTGTTTAAGTGCTTTAAACTTGTGTTTAATTTGCTAAATTTCACTTTGACTTTATATAAGTGTGTAAGTTTTTGTAGTTAGATATTGATATTATTGCTAAACATATGGACCTCTTGCTACCCTCGATCTGTTCAAAATGTGCTGCATGGCGACAGGCGCAGCCATTCAGAATTAACTTTTGTGTGGCCATAACTTTGCGGTGGACTTTGGCGAAACTTTGTTACATTTCTACTGCAGTTCCTAAGCAGCTTACCAAAGAAAAGTTGGCTGGAATGGGCTGGGTGGGGAAGCACTGGCAAACAGACTGCTAATTTAATGCTCCCAGCAGAGCGAGCGAGAGACAGAGGGAGAGGGAAGCCTCAACTTTGACCTCTGGCCGGGGCAAGCTTGAAAATTATTTGCGTGTTCCTGCTGCTGCTGCTGTCGCCACACAATGGAGCCCCGCCCGCCCGCATTTACGGAATCAAATTATAATTTACAATTGGAGTGTTGAGCCTCAATTTGAAAATTGTTTTCCTCTCTATTACCGAATTTTTGATATTTTTATATATTTCTTTTTTTGGCAGTAAGAATGAGTATTTATTGCTATTTATAACGACGTGCGAAATCTCACACATTGTCCTCATCGTGTTCTGCTGGTGTCTTTCATGTTTGCCCGTAATAAAACGAAATATTTCTGTTCCCTGCCATTCTTTTGGCCATGTTTGGCCTGTTGGGGATTTGTGGCACGTCTAAAAATACAACAATAAATGAAAAAGAGACGAGAGCAGAGACCAAAAGGAAAATTGCTGCCAGCTGCTGCTGCTGCTGCTGCAAGGGCAATTAAAACGTGCTACAAAACAAGTCGAAATAAAAGTCCAAAAAAAAACCAAACAAAAGGACCTGCAAAAAACGAAGAGATAACAAAACGTAAAGTTATTAAAGTGACATTTTTACAAGTGTATGTGGAGAGGTGGAAACAAAACTCTCAGCGACTACGACGACGACTGAGCAACAAAAACAGGCAATGTCAAAGCGAAAACGCAAATCCAATTTTAAGCCGCCCGAAGCCGCAGGCTAAACCAGAAAATAAACCAAAAAAATTACACAAGCAAATCAAAAAAACCCCCACAATACACGACACTAAAAACAATGACTACTTAGCCGTCGAGGATGAGGATTTGGCTGTAGGAGGGTATAGATGTCCACTGGCCATGAAGCTTTTGATATGCATGACAAAAAACCATAACGAAAACAAAGACAACCTCAAAACACAACAAACAACAACAACTTTAAATTGTGGCTTCAAATTAAACGTTTAAAGTGGAATCAACAACAATAACAAATATGACTTTTTAGGTTAATGCCGAATTGTAAATGCTCTAAATAAATAATAAATTAGATACAAAATATATTGAAAAATATATATCATTAATTGTTGGGGCTAGATCAGTCAGCAAAATTGTGACTGCTGCTGATTCTTGACTGGGTTTTGAGACGGCTAAGATATCATTTTATTAATAAACTTAAATAGCAAACAAAGGTCTCAAAAGCAGCCAAATGAGAAATAAAATAGTACTTCAAAGCTAAATAGAACTATTAGTTTGAATATATAAACCAATAAATCCCCCAAAACCGTCAGAATGGAAACCCTTTGTTACCCAAACTTAATCAATTTAAAATTCCATTCGGAAATACTTCCGTAAACAAAATAAACTGTCGATAACATAATTTTCCTGCATGCCCCAAACTTTAAAGTTAATCAAAGTGTTTTCAGCCCAACTGGAGCGTCTAACTAACCTCAAAACCAATTCAAAAGCTCCCCCATCGCACATTTCCACTATTCACAAGTTTAAGGACAAAGTTATTATGCCCAAAACGCTCATTTTCCAGCTACTCCTTGTTGTTGTGAGCCGATATGGCCGTAAGGCAGCTCTGCCAAAACAACGTGCTCGTATTAGAGTCAAGAGAGTCCAGGTAATTACGGCAGGACCACGACCAGAACCAGAACCAGGACGAGGACCACGACCAGGCCAGAAGCCAAACGCATAGACAAACTAAAAAAAAACAGAAGTTGGCCGGCGGCGAATTTGTCAACACGAAAATGGCAGCGACACCAACAACAATAAGCCATAAACTGCGCTCTCATTTGCACCAGTTAGTTAACTGGCTTTTTTGTTGTAGCTAATGCACTACGAAAATAATACAGAGTTGAAGCGGAATATTCAAAAAATAAACTTTTGATACATATACAAATTTAATAGTTTTAAGTTTTTCTCATTTTTCAAATGTATTCACAAGTTCTGGAAATTTATTTATTTCAGCTTTTTGCGTGCAACTTTTCACTAATAAATCTCTTTCTTTTTCTGACTGGATTTTTCATTCCATTACAGTTTTCTCTTCCTTTTGGGGTAAGAGGAATATATATTTTTCTGTCTGTATTTCTGTGGTTATGCAAAAAAGTCTGGGCCCCAGGTAAGAGCAAAGGGACAGGGTAGGGCCATCGGAATTTTCCTAAGGTTAGACATGCCGCGACACTGCCGTTTGGGGAACGCTTTTGACGCTTTCCGCTAATTTTCCGGCTTGCCTGCTACACCTGTCTGCTGGAGGAGGGGCTGCCGTTTGGCACTTGCTTTTTTATGCCGCGCCACAGACGACGCCTTTGCCACGCCCCATTTTGGCTGGCTGTTATTGTGTGTGCTGGTGTGTGTGTCCTTAATCCCAAACGCTTTCATTGTGCATAAATTACGCCGCCCAAAAAGTTCGCCCCGCACAACACAGCAGCAGCAACGCCGCCCACTCGACGATTCCTGGATATATAGAGCACTCAGCACAGCAGACTCCTTGCTCCACCTGCCTGTCGCCCCTCTCTCCCCCTTTTTAGACAAATTAAAAAACTCTTATCGGGCCTTGAAAAACTTTTCCGTTTTTCACTGCGGTTTCCTCAGATGGGGGAAAAGCTTTGCTGTTCTATATAAATTGTTGTCGTTCTTGCTGCTGTTGTTGTGGTTGTTGCTGTGTATTATAGGACTTTAAAATGCTTTTTGAGCGTACAATTTCTTGCAAAGGTTAAATGCCTCGTATGCGTGATATTTTGCGCAAAATTATTGCTCATACGCACAGGTGTCCCGACGCTTAAATGCCAGACTGTAAATTGCACAGACACAAGCCATAGTCGTACAATTTCCAGCTTTAAGAGATTAAAAAGCAGGCAATGACCTTCGAATTGAGTTTTTCAAAACTGTTTGTTTGATTCGCCACCGAGAAGGGGGTTTCTTGGTAGTCTCCACTCAAAATGCAGTTTGCAAGGGCTTTCCACCGACGACACAAAATGGAATATATCTACCTGTCTGCCGCTGCCGTGTCTGTGGTTCCGCTTGCCGTTCCACCGAAAATTTCAGGTGCTGCCTCTCTTGCCTGCAAGCCTGGCCTTATTTTTGGCATCTGCGGTAAACCATTTTACTGCAGTTGAGTTGCTGTGTGAGAATCTTTGATTGAATTTGTGGGTGGGCTCCTGGCCTCCCCCACGCGCAGCCATGTAGTTCGGTTCATTATGTTAAATGAGACGTGGCAAGGCATCATCCTTGCCATGAAACCTCATGATTTGCGGCCGGCGAAAGACGGGTAACGGGAGGCTTGAATGTAATTATTACTACACCAGCCTAATTATTCCAAACACACGGCGACCTGCTTACAAAGGCCTTGGCTCCTGGCCAACTAGGCTTGAGTTACCTTGACAACAATCTGTGCGGACTTGTCTTGGCGATTCCTGCCTGTTGCTGTGTGGCGACTTGTGCACTGAGGAAAAGGTTTGCCCCGAAGATCAATCTAAGGATTCTATGTCGTAAAACGAGAACCTTCTATAGCACGAAAGGTAGCATATATTATTCAGTTCAGTAAGCAACTCCTTCCAAACAGTTTTGGCCAAAATCCCACCTTAAATTGTAGTTGACTCTCAGTGGAAACTTCAAGCCTTCGTCTGCAGCTGGCGAAGCTCCTTACGGTCACCCAGGAGGACAGTCGAGAGACGTGCCGGCGCCTTTTTGAGAGCCTGTCCTGTGCCCTTTCTCAGGCCCTTTGGTAAGTCACTCATTCAGTTTAGTTCAGTTAGTTGGCTGGCTGGCGTGCGAAGTGCTCGGCAGCTCGGCAGCTCAGCAACTCGGCAGCGTGTAAACATTTTCATTCGCTGCTCAGATCCTTGTTGTTGTCGCTGTCAAGTTCTGTTCCGTGTACATTCAAGTGTAAAATATTGAATTATGATGGCAGCTGTTTCTCAATAAAAGGAGCAAGCAAAAAAACAGCTGGGGAGACGTAGTCTGGGAGCAAGCAGCATTAAATCTTTGCCACTGACAGCAACTTGAACTCATTCTTGTCATGCATGGTGTCGAAATGCGAGACAACTATGGAATTGCTTGCCTTCTGCTCGGGGGAAATCCTTGTTGGATATTACCCTTTTTTATATTATTCAATAATATCTAGAGTAAAAATAATTATACATACTTAATCTCCAAATATTCATATAAAGGTATACTACCAAAAGAGGTAATTATCACAACTAAAGGAGGGGCTTATCCCCTGCTTCTTGTTTCATGTCAACGTCAAAGAACTTTCCTTTGACCCGAGCATAGAATGCTTCATTCATGTTTGACCAAAGGTACATCGAATGGGGGTCCAAACTCAAAGCGAGTCCAGGTCAAATCTTTGTATAAATTACACAATCAACGGTGAAAGTTCCCTCTGACAGCTAATGCAATTTGCCAGGCACACGGTGTAAGGCAGGAAGATGCCGTTTGCCTGTCAATTTAGGGCAGCTGATACAGCTCCGGCTCTTGGCTCTATATGTATACAGTTACAGCTGCTGCTGCTGCTGCTGCTGCTAGTGCTGCTGTTGGCGAATTGAATTATAAGCTGACAAGCGCGCTGAATGCACCACACGGCGTATGTGTAATCCATGCCGAAAACTACAAATTGAGCGCCGGCAAATGCTACCTGACTGCAAAAGAAGAAGAGATCGGAACGGGGCGTCGGGTCCCAGCATCCAGCATCCAACATCCAGCATCCATCTGGCTCTGCCAAAAACTCTTGCCTTGCCGTGTTTGCTTTCGCTGGTGGAAATCTAGGTTGAGTGGGCGGCAAAGTGATTGCGATTGTCATCAGTCAACGCTCTAAAAGCAATTGTCTACATTGTTTGGCTTGTTTGGCCAAGATGCACACTGCCGCACACACACTCCGCCAAATGCCATGAGCTTTGTCTTGGCTCGCAAGTCCACCCCTTTGTTTGCATGCTCGCTCAGTGGGTCAGCGCCTCCTGGCTGCGGCTCCAAATGGGTTACTCGATACGTTTTCCTGCCCCAACTCACTCACTCGGCATGGCCATGTGAGCGATAAAGTGACGGCAGCAATTAAAGCATCAGCTTTTTGTGCTCAACTTGTACGAGTTATTTCTTGCCATAAAAGTGCCCTGGTAAGTATGCCATCTTGCTGGGATTTTAATAAAAACGAGAAAACAAGTAAACAGCAGAGTTGTGTTTATTCTCCTATTGATGTTCCGATTGTCCCAATGGCAGCTGTATAATATAATGGTCTGATTTATATAATATTTAGCATATAGTACTGAGGTCATAAAAAATGTCCATTCTTCGGAGTAAAAAAAAGTAAGGAAAACAGGCGGACTCATCTCTTTATGCTGATCAGAATATATATACTTTATAGAATATCCTTAAAATACCCTATCCTACAACGTTATAAACATGTTCTTAATTTTCATAATTTACTCCTATTAAACCTTAAAATATATGTATATGTAAATCACACAAAAGCCTTCCTTCACAATCTCTCAAAAAGTACTCTTATAAAACCTTTCCATTTTGTATTCCCCGCATAAAAAGGCAAACGAAGAAAACTCCATGAACAACCCTCGCATATTGGACTTGCTGACATTTAAAGCACTTGCTCATTTAATGATTGGTCTTGCCTGACTCCAGAGCAGGCAGCAGCAGCACTTAAGCCTAATTAAAAGTTGCCCCCAAATTAATTAAACAATTTTTGTTTTTGTTTTGCTTTGTTTGGGGCAACAAAAAAAGAGGCAAAATGACAACCGAAAACAATATAAAAAGGAAATCAGGCCTGCGTGTCATTATCAAAATTCTCGGCTCGATTTATGTTCCGCCCAAATAAAGACAGATAGACTAAAACACACAGAGAGAGAGGAAGAGAGAGCGAGAGCAGAGGATATTGCGGCCAACTGCCAACATTTGGTAAGCGCATTAAAGGAAATTTATGTGCATGAAGCGACCAGAAAAAAAAATGTAGCTTACAATTTTATCACAAAAATTGCAAGCCGCCCAAAAAGGCCACGCCCCCACGCCCAATGCCAAAAAGCCTACTTATTTTTGTTCTCTTTATGTGCCACCGCCGCCTTTTCACTCATTTCACTTTCACTGCGAGAGCGAACGAACATTTGATGCATAATTTAAAGGCGGAACCTAAAAGAGAGAGCACGGGAAATTGAAATGCAAATTTAAAGTTGCCGCCACGAGAATAAAGGAGGCCTGAGAACTTAAAGTCAAAGGCAAGGCCTCACTGTCAAGTGTGTGTCCCTTTTCGAATGGGACGTGAATGTGGGCGTGTCTCGATGTCAGAAAGCTGACCCTCATTAGTTTGTTCGCTCGCCGCAGATAAATGTTATGTTACATCTGGACAACACGGGGCAACATGTGCCAGCTAATCATATATAAAATTTGCCAATTTTCGGACCAAGGACGAGGGAGCCGGAGACCTTTTGCCCATTTTGGTATCATACACGGGATATTATGTGAGATTTGTAAAAAATAAACGGAAACAGAAACGGAGGCCAAAATCACTAGCAAACATTTGAAATTCGCAGGGGAAGTTCACCCTCGAAATGAGGGGAAGCGAAACCCACCACACTGTAGTTTCGTCAAGTTTCCCCTGTTCGAGGTGAAGTTGAACTCTTTTCAATTGCAAGCGCGGCAGCCTTAATTTATGCAAGTTATTATAAATTTACACGAAAAAACAACATTAAGAGCGGCTTGGAAGGAGGAGAAGAGGACGGGGCTGCGGCTGGCTCATAAAGGAAGCAATGCTTACAATTTGCTTCGTGAATTTTTGTGTGTTGCGGTCTTGATTTTACGATGCGCAACGGAAGGAAAAATAAAATTATAACAACTGCTGAAATTGAAATAAAAGGAAAGCATAAAATCATTAGCAGCCTTGAAACTGCACAAAGCCAGGGTTGGGCAGCTCAGCCACCCTTGGGGCCAGTAATAAAAATGACTAAAGAGTTGCTCAAGTTTCAACCAGCAAGCATAGTTCAAATTAAGTGCATTCACTTCAATCAAAGCCGAGCCAATTATGGCAATCAATCTACATGAATTAATTTCATCAGCAATTAGGATAAGAAAATACTTCAATTTCTGCCCGACTGAGAATTGAAATTCGAGCCGAAAACGTTTCAATTTGTGCAGGAGGCAGGACGACAGGACGGCAGGACGACCCTGGCTATCTGTAAATTAGCTTGCCTATGCTCGATTTCGTGCGGGCGCCGAGCGATTAAACTTTGATGTGCCCTCAACATTTAAAGCGCCAATCAAAGGCAGCGAGTGCAAACAATTAAAAAGCGTGATTCTTCATTGGCTTTTAATTGCGCCAGGACACGCCACGCCACGCCAGCACATGCCACATGCAATATGCACACTGCAATAATATTAAGCATTTCAAGATAGCAACTACACTTCGGGAAGAAAGGCAATTTACTTTAAGTTGCTTATAAAAGTTTAATTATATTTATTTATTATGTATTATAGTATTATAATTATAGTTATTTATTAATTATTTTATTCTTTCTTTTATTTTACTTATTAGTTTTTATATTACTTGAATAAATGAATACATCTTTGAGCAAAAACTAAAAATTTTCGGATAGATAGCATTTGATTTTCATCTTTCTTTGTTCTCAGTTTCCTTGTCCTTTTTTATCTTGTCCTTCTTTATTATGTTGCTGAGGGGCTCCTATCTTAAAATTCGGTGCCCAACCATGTTTTACATCAACAAATTAATTATTTCTCTTTATTATATTATTTTTTTATGAATCATATTGGCTTTCCTACATTGTAAACTACGACTTTTTTGTCCCGTGCATAGAGTCATGCAGCGAAAGTTTGACTTTTGTTGAAGCGGTAAGGCAATCATCCTTTAACCCCTTCTCCCTCCGCAAGAAAAGCCATTGCAAAACTGCACTCGACTCGAACTGACGACTCAACTCAACTCTGAACGCTGAACGCTGAACTCGGAACTCGGAACAGAACTGAACTCGACTCAATCAGGCAGTCAATCAATCAAACAAATTGCACAACTTGCTTAACTATGCATATTGAATGCTGTCACTGAAGTCTCTGTGGCTCCTAACCGTTATAAACTGCATAATTTATGACGCTGTCTGTCAGGCAATTGCCTAAACCATCTATTGATACTCTCTCCCTATTTTTTGCACCACTGTGCCAGTGCAGAGTGAAAAATAAAAGGGATATTGGACGAGGAAAAAGAAAGGGAATCCAGTTGGGGGGTGACAACGTTCATGGCATTTTGGGGCAATCAATTTAAGTCTTTGACTCTGTGCTAAACGAAGTCTTGCGGTTAAGAGGGAAAAACCAATTAAGTTTTAACACAAGAATCGATGAAGCTAACCGCAGACTGGCGAGTCGTTAGAGGGGGAGCCAAGACAAAGGGCTTTTAATGCTGGCTCGAAGAGTGCACTAACTGAGCCAAGTACCCCTGATTGAAAAATGAGTAGGTAATTTCGTTTTGATTTACTTCGGTTATGAGTATATGGACTTTACTGACAGCCAACTTTTCATTAAAATGGGTTACAGACCTCTTATAATATTTAAAGGTTCCATTATGAACTAACGAACTTTACCTATAATCTCAATAAATACTTTAAGTGTTAGTTTTCTTAGATTCCTTACTGAATTTGTTAATACCTATAATTAATATGCTTCCGTTTACTAATATACTTATTTATATTACAAGTCCTATTACTTATACCTGTCTTAAATCTGCTTTTCCACTTAACCCATTCCAGGAAACCATGAAATTAAAGACCTCTGAAATTGTTTCCACTTTCTGAAAAAGGACTTTAAATTTCCTCGAATTCCCCGACTCTGTTATCTCCATCGCTCCTCCAGACAACGAAGGAAACACGTAGTCGACCCTTAAATTGACATCCCTTTCCACTTTCCCATTCACACTCTGCCTACCGAAAAAAAGAACACACGCCGCTGGATCATCCCCTCTTCCTTTCAGTGCGTGTGTGTAAGTGTGTGTGTCATTAAGGAGAACTTTCATCATATGTTGTCGCCGTCTTCGTTTTTGTGTGGGCAAGTTTTTGCGGTTAAGCCGGAGAGTGATGGGCCGAGGAGGAGGGAAAGCGAAGAAAAGAAATTTGCACAATTAGCTTTTATGCGGTATTGTGGTGATTAAATGAGCTGCAAACTGTGTCAAGTGTATGATGATGACGATGACGGGCCGCCAGGCGGCTGGCACGAAGCAGTCTGATAAAAACCGGCGAAAATACAGGCTGTGCTGGATATAGATGGCTCAATAACAAATTGATGTATTAATCAATCAGACAGACTGAAGGCGAAGTTCCATCCAGATTCGGCTACATGAGAGACACTCCAGCAGGCAGCAACAATTTTTCAAAATAGGCAACCGCGACTAACGAGCTGATATACTCACAAACAACGTATATGAAACCTCTTCACGAATGCACTGTGGGAAATTACTGTGATATATATATATATATATAAGGTTTTGTTCTTTATATAATATAATACGAGAGAGGAGAGAGACATTCCCGAGCCTTTAAGTGAATATTTCTGGATTAGCAACAACAGGCGAGTAGATGTAGCCTTAATTATTTATTTCTTTACAATTTACTTCCTCTTAATTACTAAAATTTAAAATCAGTTACAGTTGCCTAAGACATAAGAATCGATAACCAATTGTAAAAATATATATTTTTCTTTTTTTCAGTATCAAAGTTTGGACGACAGGGGAAATGTGTAATGCCTCAAGCCACTTTTATGATGTGGCATAAAAACGGGCGTTCGCTCAAAGACAAAAAGCCATCATCAGCATTGGTCGCTAACAAGCAACGTCTCACATGCCACACACACACAACACACAGCACACAACCTACGGAGACACAAATGACCGTGGTCAGATTCCCACAACCGAGCGAGTGGGCATTACATTTTATGGCATTTTGAGACCCACTAAACTTTAACAAGTCGCCCAAGCCAACAACAAACAAACAAAAACGCACTCAAAAGCCTCAACAGCAATTCTTCACATCAAAATTAAAGTCATTTCACGGCGAAATCGTCCGCGACTCCTATTTAGCTTGCGGTACAACGCGGCGAATACGTGTTAAAAACGCAACGTTCGGGACGTGCTAAGGATTTTGAATTTGTCGCTCAGCCGGCAGCAGGAAAATAGCATTTAAGGTATTTTTATGTGAGATTTTATTAAAAAAATTAGCATATTTTATGGCATTCTGGCCATGTCATAGATATCATCAGCTAAATTTTTGACAATGCTAAGAGGTTGGCTTTCATTTGGGAGTAAAAAGAGACAAGAAGCTTGGGATAAATGGGGCTTGAGGATTATTTTTATAGATTTTAAATGACAATTGTGCGGGCGTTGATTCGGGTATTCTGAAGAGATAAAAAGAGCTTAGAACGTATTGTTTATATACGTTCTAAGAGTGTTAAACTTATGTTGCTCGCCAAAAATGTTGGTATATTTTAAAGATGCTGACTCTTAAGTTTAAGGAATATACATTCCCCTTAATGCTGAGACTGAGAGGATTATAAGGATACCCGTACTTAGTAACAGAAGTGTAGTAAATACAGCAAAAACAAGGAATTTACCTTGATACTTATCCGGCTTACATCTCTATTCCAATCAAGGAGATTGCTCTACCTTACTCCAAGTGACAAATACATGATGCAATCCGCTCCGTATCGCTTTCTATCTTACCAATCGCTACCAGTTCATTCCGCCACCCCCTAAACCCCCTACAGCTATCAGCATTCCGAGGGGGATGCATTTAATATTTAATTTCAGCTGCAGCAGAACCAGAGAAAGCAAGTGTGCTACTTTTATTACCTTTGCACCGTTGACACAACGTTTAAATCCCACGCCATGTTCCCTGACAATGCCAGGACCAAAGGGATTCGGATCGGAGTGTATATAGGGGGATATAGAGGCACAACACAGCACAGCCGCGACGATAGAAAAGAGGAGGGTCACAAGAGAGCAACTGGATGGCTACATTTACACAGGGAACACAGGGAACACAGGGATTGGTCCACAATGGAGTGCACTCCGTTTGCAATTTCGCATTTATTGTCAAGTGGTTTCAAAATCCATTACAGCAAAAGTTTGGCTCCGATTTTCCAACTGCTCCTGCTCTTTGGAGTCTTTTTGCACTATTTTCTAGTATGGCAACAGAAGCGGACAACGAACTTTGAGTTCATCACTCAAGGGAAAAGTCATCTTGGGTTCCTTTTTGCGTTTTTTGTTAACTGCATTAAAACTGTGGGGCCGGCTGCTGCTCAATCAATGACAACATTGCTGATTTTATGGTTAAAATTCTATTCAATCATTTATGTTAAATTTGATTAGGAACGGAGAACGAACCCAAACGCAGCAACACAAGGCAACAGAAAAGAAAAAGGAAAAGAAAAGGAAACCTCTGCTCATCAATATTTTCTAGGACTACATACAGCTTCCTGCTTGAACCTCACTCATCCCTAGAGTGCGTAATAAATTCGCTTATGGCTAACGCTGGCAGATTAAATGGCAGCTGATTTATTTCGGGGCCACCCTAATTCCCCCCTCTTTGTTCCCTCCGCACCTTGCGGCAGCAATACTTCGCTAAGCTCAAACAATTTTGTCAAATTGACCAAACTTAAGCTTATTTATTATGTTTGCGGCTTACACATTACACATTAAGTCCCAAGTCCTGTCTGTCGACTAACTAAATTGGTTTCTCCCAAATACACAACGAAATTTGAATTTATTGCCTGCAAAGTCCTTCGTCCTCGTCCCTATCTCTCTGATATCGCCGCCTGATAATGTCTTTGCTGCGGCCAGATACACTACGGTGGTGTGCGGCATTTAAAGTTTATCGCAATGAAAAATTATCAGACACGGCCACATAATCTGAAAAGCATAACTTTGGCTACTTACTGGAAAACTATTTATCCACTGACAAATGATGCTGCTTGGAAAAGTTTCCACAGCGCCACGCAAAGGCAAAACAGTTTGTGCAACTTTCAAAATGATGGCGAGCGCACACTTACAACAAAAAATACTATAACTAGCCAAAAACAGGAGCGGAATTTGTTACAGAACGGGGCTTAAAGTTAGTTTGCACTGTTTAGATAATTACATTGTTTCAGGACAACCTTCTGGGACTAGTTGGATTAGATACTCAAGATATTAATTGTTTTACGATTAACTAAACTTTACAAAATTGTTCGGAAACCAAACTTTTCGAATTATTCCACGACATTGGCTATAAATTGTTTTCCTAAAATTTTAGTATAATTTGATGATAGTCGCTTAACTTTCACTCTCGCCTCAGATAGTTAGACACGGAAGCCAAGTCGCGGCTGAGGCGATCCAAGATAAAGCGTTAGATTTATAATTTTCTTTGCTACAACATTCATTATTTTGTTCATTATTTTGTAAGTTAATGGGATTAATAGTTTGGGAGATAGAGCCTTAGGCAATGTTGTATATTAAGGAAAATATAAATATAGGGACTATAATTTGTTTCTAACTTTACAGCAAACAATAAATTCTTTAGTAGCCCATGACTTTTGTGTTTATCGAAACGCCCCTGATCGCTTCATGATAACTATCTGGGAAGCCAACAGTTTTCTTTTCTATACTCAGCTTCTTCCATTTCAGCTTTTTTCCTATTTCGAAGTCTCGAGGTTGAGTTTCAACTTTAGCTGCAATTACGCGTTCTGAAAGACAAAATCACTCAGACAAAAAGGGCGCGTGCGTTTCATTGAAATCTTGATGGCGGGAGGACGAGGCCAAGGGCGTTGCTGGGCTAAAGGAGAGAAAATAGAGCAGAACTGGTGAATGCGGCCGGACCAAGAGCAGGGAAAAGTGTGCAAGAGTATTTTCCGCAAACTGATTTAATTTTTTATGGGACTCCCTCCTTGTGAATTTTATATACACTTTTTCCCTTCAGCGCTACAGCTTCTGAAGACGTGTTGTTGTTGTTGTTGTTGTTTCTGCCTGAGTTCTGTTGTTATTTTTGTTATTTTTCCAACCGCTTCTGCAGTCGAGCTGAACTTTGCCGGTCCGCCTGTCTGTGCAAATATTTTCATTGCCTGTTTGGATATATACGACTATATATACATATATATCATTTGGTTGCAGTGTTCAGCTGGCGACAATTGAAACATTTTTTATGCTCTTTTATGGCTTATTTGCCCAACAACTTCCCTCCCTCCGCCAGTCAGTCAGAGGCAGTCCCGTCACTTAAGTAAAAATAAACAAAGCAAAATTGCTGAGCGTCATTCTCGCTGGTTCGAAATGGTCACTTCCGGTTCGCCATTGTCTGGCTTTTCGGAATGGTAAACTGTGAAAAAATGTACCCATATATATATATCTAACAAGGAACTCTTTTTCATAAATGTAATATTTGCCTTTAAGTATACAGAACCTCAAAGCTCGATGGATGATTTTATAAAAGCCAAATGTTAAATAATAACTACAACTGAATATTTCAACTATGAGGAAATGTGTGCAGATTTTCCTTACAACATTTTCTCTCCGTGCTATTATTCCATTTCCATTTCCCAACGACACTTAGCCACTACAGCAAATGTCCCAAAACACATCTCGCATCGATAAATATGCGACATTAAAGCCCCCAATTTAAATACAATTTCTTGGTGGCATAACTTTGGGCATTGGCTTAGCGGGCAGTCGAGTGTTAAGGCCTCGTCGATGCCTGCCACCTGCCGCCACTTGCCACCTTTTGGACTTGCTGCTGCTTCTGTTTCTGCCTCTGCTGCGGTTGTCAATTCACGGGGCTGCCTGCTGCTGGCTAAAGTTTCAGAAAATGCATCTTGACTTGGGCCGAAAGTTGTGTTTGGCCTGCAGGAGGCAGGCAGGCAGCAGGTAGGCAGCAGGTTCGAGTAACAGTCGACTGGAGCGGAAAAGTTAATTCACCTGTGAGACTTGACAAACTTTCACACATTTTCAACTTGACTACAGTGAACTCGCTCTGCTTTTGCCAACACACATTTGATGCCTGCCTGGCAAGCGAAATCAGCAAAGCGTTTAAAAACTGCAATAAAACCCATTTATTTACTTGTTACAATGTCCTTCACCTGACATAGCAGCATCAGGAGTTGCATCTGGCCCAGGAGGAATCGCAGGAATAAAAAAAGAACTATAAAGCCATCGTGAAAGCCGCCCAGCTGGCAAAAACTTGCCTCTCTCTGCGCCGAGTACTTATGTATGTATGAAAATGTTGTCAACAACAAATTGTGACATCGCAATCGCTGTGGGGATTTGTAAGCAGCATCAGCAACAGCAGCATGAGTCATCTGTGTGATGGACTTGCAACTTGCAACCAGGTTGCTGAAACAAGACGTCTGGGACGACCTATAACTGAGTTTATGCTTTATATTTGGTAAGGACTTTGTAAGGCGTATTAATAATTGATTAGTTTGCTTAAGTGCCAATTAATTAAACGAACAAGTATTCACAATTAAATATTTGCATAGAAATAAAGGCTTAAATGTTATTTATAACTTGCCTAAGATGTAATATTCCCAATAATATAACCGTAATATATAAAGTATACACTTTAAACCTATTTAAACACTTTATAGTTTAAATAGTGCTATCTACACTTTCCTATAAAGGTGAAAAACGGATCAAAACCCGCCGAATGAAAGATCTCATCCCCTGGCCCACTTTCCCAATCGGCTAATTTGCAGTTTTTTGCGGTCCCAGCTCTCAGATGGCCGCACGTAATCGAAGCTCCACCAGTCAGCTGCCAGGAGGACCAATCAATCACTGGACGAACTTGGCTAGAGACCGGAAAATGGGTGCGGCAAAAAAACGTGGGAGGGTGTTGGGGTCTTCCGTCGATTGTTGGGACCAGGGGAACAGGGAGGAGTAGAAGGCCGTGTGCGAGTGTGATAAGTATGCTAAACAAAATGTTATGTGAGCAAAGCCTGAACTGAGCCTTTGGCCGTGCCTGGCATGATAAATCGATGGCTGCGATGGATGCGACTTTAAATGTTAGTTGCCGTTGAATTTGCCCCGCCAAGTGAAGATCTAGATATAGATGTGGATGTAGATATAGATATAGACAGATAAGAGACAGGCAGAAGGAGGAGGAGTGCGTTCCGAGTGCGACACGTGCGTATGAGTAATTTATATTTGATTGTAGCATTTCCTAGACGTCTTCACAACTGCGCCCAACCACCCGGAATCGACTGCGCCCTGTGCGTCATAAACAAATCCAAAAGGACACGCGTATAGGCCCTTTCTCAGACTGAGGCTCAGACTCACTGGCAGGATATAGGACATATACCTCCGTCCGCCTACTGGCTGGGATATTTTTACGCATGTTGACATTCAATTTGCCAATTTGTCAGCTCCGGCTGGATGGCAGGAAAGTTTCCCTAGCGCAGTCGTTGGCCTTTGAACTTGCCAGCGAGTTTTATGAATTAGGTACTGATTTGCCAAATGCTTTCACAATTCCCATTGAATGTTGTGTTAATTTTCCTACACCGCTGCGCCCACCCACTTGTTTATACATTTGTTTGATTAGTTAAATCAATTTTATGATTATGATTACGCTCATTCCGAGTGATAACAAGCTCTGACATTCATTCCCAGTCATGCACACGGCTGATAAAAACTTTTATTCGCCCACGCAGAGCAGCAAAAAAATACGACAAAAAATCTCGAAAAGAAAAACAACGCAAGCGCAAGTAAAACATGGAAACTTTTCGCATGAATTCGGAAATGTGTTTAACGCAAAGACACAACGGCAACTGCAAATAGATGAGGCAGGCGGGAGGGGGGTGCGTTTTGGGCCAAGTTACTGGCACTGTGTGCGTTAGCTGGTTTGAGCGCACACCCAGAGCCACTTAAACGGGCAAACAAAAAGGATTTCAAGTGTTGGCACAATTTGTTCAATAGGAGAGAATTTCCTAGCTGGAGAATAAATGACAGTCGGTCCAAGGAAATAGACGACGACGTGCTCAAATAGTGTATGAACGTTATTAGCTAATTTGTGTGTCATCGGGAAATAGATATCATTTATCTTGAGTTGGTCTAAAGTGGTTTAGGCAAATTAATTGAAAATTATGAACTTTACTTGAAGGCAGCTACGGCTTCAAGGGTATCACATTTATTAGCCCATTATAGTCAGTGATAAATGGGTTAAGTTGGAGTTTATGAATGATTTCAATGTGCAAAATCATTAGTTAATAAACAGGTTCCATTAGCACATTAGAATTCGCATACAAACTTGAGGAATATAGATATATACCAACTAGATTTAAGATTATTAGGAGTGTGCAGATTCTAGAGTTCGTGCTAAGGCCCCATTTGACTTGCAAATAAAAATAAATTTAAACATTTTTCTATGTAATTCAAGTCTGCTTCACAGCTTAAAGACTCTCAATAAGCCGCCCTGGTGTAAACCCTCAACCTGCCAGGATTTTCGCTAATGCAAATGCCATGCGAGTCGCATTTAAAAAATGCATAATTCTATTGCCTGTTACATGCAATTACACAAAGTAAAACGACTCAAAGGAAGTGCTTTGCTCTGGCTCGGCTCTGCTTAGCCACGATTTGCATTTGCATTTTGCATTTTCGAATTACAAGTATACTTGGGGTTTTTCCCACTTTTCCCCCTGCTGCTGCTTCCTTTGGCACCCGGCCAAAGATCATAAAGATTGCCATCTCGAGAACCTTTGCCACGTCGCCAAGGCGCCGAAAACCCTCCACCGGAGACCAGGGAGAACGTGGTCTATGCATAGTCAATGCATGTCAAACGCAAGTGGAAAACAAAACCCAAACAAAACCGAAACAAAACCCAAACACTCAACCTGACCACAAACGTTAGAGAGCTAACCCTTGACCCCTCACCCTTCGCACTTTTAACCGCTCCCGCCTCCTCCTCTGCCACAATCCCGAAGTGCGTGCCAAAAAAATATGCATGAGAGTAGTTTCTTCCTTTCTGCCGCCTGTTGTCGCCTCTCTTCCTCGTTAGTTTGCTCCAAGGCATGCCCTGGCAGCCTCAAGGACCCGGCTGCCTTTTGGAGACACAGCAGGGGATAGGATGCACAAGGAAAAATGCTAATCCAAAGTAGAGATTGCCATCTGCGTTTTACAATTTAAATGCACAGAATCCTTCGATTTTTTTACCATTAATTATCATTGATTCAATAAACAAGCTCCAGACATAAGTCGATTATCGGATTATTTTGCTCATCTTAATAAAGTAATTGTTACAAATTGAATTTTTAAATCTCTTAATTCTTTTACAGACAAGGTTTTTGTTTGTATAAGCTTTTCCCAGTGCAAGACAGCTCCCGGAAACCCAGAGACACACACACACTCGTATTTGCATGCAGTTTCCGGGCAAACTTCCTTGGAGATCCACTGCCCCAGCTCACCTGGCCACAAGGTCGCACGAAATTTCTGTCTGTCTGGCTAAAAAACAAACATGTGGAGTGCAGGGGAAACAGGGCAGGAAGAGCGGGCTCAGGCAGAAGACAGAAAACGATGCAGTTTAAAATTGTGCGAGTTCCAGAAGTGCAGCCGTGTAATGGTCGAGTGCTGAGTGCTTTTAGTGGCGGTAAGGGTTAAATCGGGGGGCCGGGGAGCAAACAGTGCATGGAAAGTAACCAAAAAATTATGGCTCCTGTGGCCGAAAAACTGTTTTACAAGGGCTCCACTTGCTGGCCGAGGAGCGTATGGGAGTGTGCACCTGTTTACTGGAGTGTAAATGCCCAAAAGTGTGCTCTGGGCTTATTTATAATTCTATATCCATTCGGCTGTTGTGGCCGGCACCATTCAAACATGGACTGGCCACAAACATTTATGGCCAGCAAATGCCAGCTTTCATGTTTACCGGCGCCCAAGTCCCAAATAAAAAATCATTTTTTACACACCAATAGAGACGGAGACCTAAAACCTAAAAACTCCTGTATCCTGCAGTTTTGGATGGGTCTATTCAAATTTGCAAACAGTTCACCAAAGTTTAAAATTAGTTTCGTACAGGAGTTAAAACGAATAAGAGTTTGGGGTATGCGAAAAACAAAAAGTACTTTTAAAATCATATGCAGAGTTAATTATGCGCTCGTTAACTTCTGCCGCAATCAGAACTTAAAGAAAAACTACTAAGAAAGGCTTAAAAATTCAAAGAAATTACTAAGTTAACTTTATTGAAGATTGCTAATATTTTATTATATTTCTCTACATTTTAGAGCATTTTGAATTCGCCGACTCGCCTCTCACACGTTTCACTTCCCAATAGCTTTTAGCTTACTAAACTTTTTATTTGAAACTGCACAGTTTCGCTTGCCAACTCTCCATTTCTCTCTGTAAAATAAAACGCGTCAAAAATAGCTGAATACGGGATGCAAAAGCTGCGTTCTTTAAAAAAGAAAAATTAAAAATCAATAGACCCGTGTTAGAAAGAAGAAAGTAGGCAATGCGAACAACGATGATGATGAAAGTGAAGCCGATGCCGCAAGCGCAGGCAGAACCAAGAAGAAAAACCAAAGGAAAAGCCAACTTTTCTCCGTGCGCCACCAAACACGAACGCAGATAGAAACGGAGAAGTAGCTACTAGACCACCTCCTAACTCGTCCCAGTCCCTACCACGAATTGAAATTATGACTAAAGTTTTGCATGCAAATATTTTGCGAATTTCCACGTAGATGGCAGGAGACAGGCAGGCGAGCGAACGGCCCAGGTAGGAAAGCGGCAGGCGAACAAAAGTTTCAACTGCTCCCTGCTGCCTGCGTTAAGGTGGTGGGCCTTATTTTAGGTACATTTCCAAGACCTCTTTATCGTACCTAGATCTTTCTAGTTCGTGCCGCAGAATTTTGTACCGCAGCTAAGAATTAACACTTAAATGATGTAAATTTCATTTCGATTAGTGTACAAGTAATTTCTTTACACTAAAAACTATTAAAGGGATATTATTTAATGAATATACGGTGAATTTAAGTTCGAATTATGTCCAATATATCACTAATAATAACAAAATTATGTAACTTCCATGAACTTCCATGCCCTTTTAGGCCCCATCCTTGATTTGTTATTACAAATTATACATCTTTAACCCCATTCTTTTATAGTTGTTCCCTATTAAACTATGGTACCTTTCCATCTCTGGCCTGACTATATTTCAAACGCTGAGTTTTATTTATTTTGCAAGTTACTTTGCGCCGGTGTGTCCACGTCGCAGCTGGGTCAGTCGCAGATTTCACATTTCAGTTTGTTTGTATGCCTGTTACGGATATTGAGCGTGGGCGCTTTTGAAGCTTTTGATTTTATTAGAAATTGTCAGAGGAACCGGAGCGACGTGACCTCAAATGCCTGCCCCCTGGAGGGTTCAACAGCAGGTGGTATGCCTCCTGTGTATACCTAAACAACACATATTTCGTAATAGAACAAAAGAAAGTTGCTCATAGTGTGCAGGTAAAGTTGACGGCAAACTTGAAAGGTAAAGGCAATGAACCAGTTAGTGTCAGGAAGAGGAGGGGAAACTAAAGGTTATTGAGGGAAATCTGATTATGAAAATATTCTGCTATAGCAAATTAAGCTTTTAGAGATTGATAATTAAAGCGTTATCTAGGCTGAAGATGTTTAATTTACTTTTTACTTAGGGTTTCTATATGGTAATATAAACTACAAATTTGTTGAGTACTATTCACATTAAATACCGAGTGAAAATGATGCATTTATTAAAGTTTCATGTAAGAAATGTCTTTATGATGAAATATCACACAAATATTTGCGTATTTTCGACAAAACCTAGCTAGACATTCATAAGCCACAAGATGACATTCAATGAGTTTTAATGCATTCGAAAAATCTCAATTGTGCAGAGGAATTCGAAGTCTCCTGAAGTCATCAACATTGTTCACCTGATAATCCAATCATACGCTGTTTTGACTTATCTTTGCTAATTAGATTACGTTAGTTCAAGCTCTCGTGTACATATCAGCTTCATTGATACCAAATTGCACAGACAATAATTGCGGAGACTAAGCCCCATCTCGAATGGAAGCCATATCACCACATCAAGCCCCACACACACTGGAGAGCGAGCACACAGACAATAATCTTTGGGGCAAATTATGCCATTCCCTGGGACAATCTTGGCAAATTATCAACTGGACAAGATAAACCGGCGTCAGGTGCGAAATGCTTACATCTGCATTAAGATGCACATTTACATTTTGGCCCGCCCAGGAGTTTGGCAGCAGCGTCAGGAGAAGTGCTCCAGGCGGAGGCTAATGGGTTTTGTAACGCCGCCTCCGCTTCCTGGGGAGACATTTGCATAGACAGGGGCAGAGACAGAAAAAATATGCATTTAACATTTAAGAGTTCACGTACAACTTGTATGATAAAATGTTAATGGTTTTTATGCATACCCCTAATGAATGATGAAGAATTGATTAGCTGAGGCGAACTATTATAAAATATACCCTATTTTACTGCAAGAAACCCACAGTAGCTTTAAAGAAAGTGTTTTCGTTTACGATTAAGCTATTTATTTGTATTTTAAGAAATTAAATCACCTTCAAAGATTTAAACAATTCATATACACATAATTCAATATTTTAAATGCTTTCGTCACTAAGCAATTTATGTTAAATACCAGTTTTCTAATTATATAAAAATTATTAATATTTAAAATTGAAATAATTAATAATAATAATTTAAAACGATAAACTACTATTTACATTATAAATTTAGTTTAAGCAAATGAATATTTTCCTAATTTATAATAAACCCTTTACCCATTATTTAAATTTAAACACCACTATTGTATTCCAACGGCATTTTTTTCCAGTGTATATGGAAATGAAGGAAACTTACAGTTATCGATTTGCCTGGCAAAACTCACAGACGGGAAAGCAAGGAAATATTGGGAAGATAACGGGGCAGGGGACAGCTTGGGAACTCGGTAGGCACAGACAAACTGTCATGCAATATTCACATGAATGAATTACCTTTAATTGATGCAGCATATCCAGAACAGATACAAATACGAAGGATACAAAAGGATACTTAGAGCAGGGTACACAACATAAATTGGCATTAAATATTGAGGGCTATTATCTAACTGAAAAGCCAGACAAACTGCAAACCGAGCGTGTTAACTGGGCCATGAACGGATTTGCCCCCCTCTCTTCATGGTTTGCTGCGTTTGTTCTGCAATTCATTAGTTGTGGAAAGTATTCCAATAACAAATTTGCCAAATGAAATTTGCATTGGACCCTTGGAAGGTAAACGAGAGCAGGATAGATAAAGGGAAGGCAACCTGCTGATATATTGTCACCTCTCTTTCGCACTACATACTACATGTGCCCTTCCAGTCGATCTCAAAAAACGGTAGATTAGAGTAGGGGTCGAAATAGTGGTAATGCTTCAATTAATAGAAAAACGAGTGTACATGTATCTTAGCCCAAGATCACATATCAATATATCGTATAAATTATTGGCTAATATAGATGAACAATTTTTATAAAAATGAATTAAGGCTTAGAGCCCTAAATTTGCGTTCGTGCTAGCTTCCCAATAATGTTGACCGCCACTGTCTAACTGTGCGGCCGTGTATGTGCGCCTTGTGCATTTGCTTAGCGTGTGTGTGCAATAAAATCATAATTAAGCTGCATTTTGCTGAATAAAACCCCATGTCCAACGACAATATTGAAATAATGGAATATTAAATGTGGGCAGACATACCTGCACCTGAACCAACTGGCAATTTGATGGGAAATCATATTGGTTTGCCAACATAAAACAAATGGCAGTTGGTACGCTGGAAAAACACACACACACGCGAACGCGAAAGACGCAGAGCCAACGAAAGTTTTTCAGCCAACAAGAAAAGTCACTTTAACCGCAAAAACCATCGCAATTCCATTCGAAACACACACTTTTCACTTATACACTGTATTGCCCGACGATTTACACCACTTTTTTATATTTTCACCGATTTTTAAACACTTTTTCGACTTAAACTCGCGGAAGGCTCTGCGTACGACAACGATCTGAAAAAATTGACTGGTGAAAAGACATACCTTAAGTGGGCAGCCCTGGTCATGGTGTGTTTAGAGATGTGTTGAATTTGGTAATTTAATTCATAAGAAAGAAAGAAATAAAATGTAAAATTGAAAGTAAAATAAGCAAAAGTAAAGTAAAAAGTGAAAACGGAATTCAATCCGGAATTTAAGAAAAGAAATTTAAGACGAATTGAATCTCCATAACTTCAAATAAAGAAATTCCATCTGTTCAGCGAGTGCATCTAACGGTCGTTGCAATAAAGAATTGATTTTATTTGCCTGCAACTCCTGCTCGACGCAATTCGACAGCTGCGACGACTTCGAGGACGAAACGAAATCGACAAGGAGGCGGCTGGTGCACCATTGGCTGCTGGCTGCTGGGATGTTGACTGTTGGCGGAGCGTGGACACAGACGCGGACATGGCCTGTCCACTGCTCTCGGCCACTTATCAGCGCGGCTGCAATTGTTTTCTTGTAAAAGTCAATTTTTGAAGTGTGCGCCAAGCGGAAATCGGAAACGCCAGCCGAGAAACAGGGAGAGAGAAGGAGACTTGCCGTTGACCTCGATCCCCTCGTCGCCCATATTTCTCAGCGGGATGCAGGAGCCGCCAGGACCACGCCCTAGAGCTGGCCAGCAACTGGTTGATAAGTGGTAACAGGCACTGATAAAAAAACTCTAAGACTAAGGAACTGTCCGTTTCTTAAATATATTTTATAATATTTATTACTTATAATAATTAAATAAATAATAAATATAATGTAAACTATTAACATCTAACACATATTTCGTTTACTTAAGGTATTTCTTATTTTGAAAAGCTTAAGGGCTTGAATATTATCCGTCAGTTATGAGAAAACCTCAGATGTTTCGGTAATTGCAAAAAAAACTCATCAGTTCTTAGCCGTTTCAATAATATTCTACTAAAAACCTTCCTTAAAATATTATTATTAATAATTATAAATATATATATTTTATATTTTCTATTTACCTAAGACTTTCCCTGAGTGTCCCTTGCCCTCGGCGCCCATGCTAAGCAGCTATTGATAAATGAGCCGCATTTAAGCATGGTCAGCATCTGGGAGCCCAAGGAGCTACAATAAGGAGTAGTCCCGGGTTCGGAGGTCCTGCGCTAAATGAAATTCAAAGTCAATCCGTTCAAGCGGAAGTAAATTATGTTTTCTTTGCTCGCTTGCGGGGGCAGGGATCGGATCGGATGGGGCCGGGGGAAGCTGGGTGCAAAGTGCATGAAACTGAAACGAATTGCAATCGAAAACGGAAACGGGGTCAATCGATATTGTCCATTTGGTGGCCGCCAGTTGGTAATGGCTGCCAAAGGTTAAATGCGAATAGAATTCGTCGGTGTGTGTGGGTTTTCTTACATTGTTCTTGCATTTTCGAGTCATTTTCACAGCTCAGCGAGTAGCACACTCCAGCCCGTTTGAATATGCGATTTTCGATTAACAATTGCCCAAGCGTACGATAGCCCAATTGAGCTTAAAATGTCTCCATAGGGTTAAGGAATTCGGAATATTCGTTTATTATATTGACTTTTTATTATATTTAACTAGGTATACTCACAGAGAAACTTCTTAGATGTTAGCAATAATAAATGTAAGTCCATTTAAAGAGAGTTCCAGTGCTTAAAAATATTAAACACTCTGAAAAGGAACTAAATATTTAACTGGATTTAGGATGTACCTTAAATAAACCTTTAATTTTATAGGAGTAATATTGTTCCTACTTTATTTCACCAAAACTTAATAGGAAACAGAAAGACAGATTAATTATTTCAATATTCATCTTCAAATTAATATTTAAATATAAAATACAAGCAGATAGTAAACATTATTGCCTTGTTTTTGTAATAATGTCTTCATTATAAACTTTTGAAACTTGGCAATTAATGAAAGGAAATCCCTCTTCGATAAATGCCGCAGGCAGCGAGAAATCAGCGGAAATGGCAATTTGAGTAATTCCATATTTGCAGACAGCCCCACGAGCGAGCGGAAGTCGCAACAAATTAAACCCTAAGGTTAATGCCACTCAACAACAAAAGGCACAACAGTGTCGAGCGGATAAATTCTGCTTATAAATGGAGAAAGTAGGGCGGGGCAGGGGGGCGGAAGCAGCCATGAACAGTAAGCGGAAGTGACGCCCCGGAATTCTTTATGTGAGTGAGTGTGCCGTCCTCCTCATGCTCATGCATGCGTGTGCCTGTAATTTCGATTTAGATGCAAAGTGCCAAAGGAATCGAGTTGGCTGAGACGTCACCAGATAATAATCCTTTCTGTTAACGCCCCCGCGAGTTATAAAATGTGTCACAGCAATGTTTCGGCTACAGCCACACACACAGCGTCAATAAAGTATATTTAAATAATGGAAGTGATAATAAAATCGTAGAATATAGCAAGGACATGTCCTGGTGGGCGGAAATTATCAGGCAAAGTATGGTGCTCAGGGATTTATATGGCAAAGGATGGGGCCCTAGGTTTTATATGGGTATAGAGATGTGTGGGAATGGATATCTGGGCTTAAAAGTGTTTTGCCTTTTACTGCAGAATTAATGTTTATCAGGAATGCTTCAAGAAATATATATTATACAGTCTTTGATGTTATAGATATTATAGATATTATAGTCAATAAAGTTGCAACCCTCCATCTAACTCGCTCGCACTTGCACTCGCGTTAGTCTCGAATCTTGGGTTCGAGTCCCGACTGAGCAGATATTGTATCTTTTGGTACAGCTTTAACTTCTTATTAAATAAATAAATCAAATTAAGCCTTCAATTTTAAAACAAAGCATGTTTTATAATCTTATTAAAATTAATCAAAATTATTTAATATTAATCAATAACCCAAAAATGTCCACTTTATTTCCTATACCATCTTCTATAATATAATGTTAAATCTTTCGCAAAACCCTCTTGATTCTGAAATTTTGTGTGTTCGCCAGCTGTGACCTTTTGCAGGCGAAGAGACAAAGGCTTCATTGAATAACGAAGGAATAAAAAGCAATTTAATTGCTGCATTTTCCCGCCCCGCCCCTATCGGACAGCCCTCTTTTGTAGCCATGTCCTGGACTCGTCCTGGATCTCCGCCCGTCGCCTCTCTGCGGCCCTCGCATTGTTCCATGCAAAACTGTGTCAAATTTAACGCCTTCGGTAATGAATTTGTAACAACATTTTATTGTTGTGCTTTTGCAACATGGAGACATTGCAGCAGCAACGGCAGCAGCTGCAATCCTCCCCTCGGCACCCCTCTTACCAAAGCCCCCTTTTCGCCATTTCCCGCCCCCCCATTACCCCACTTCCCCCCATTGTTTGGCCGTGTTTTTGTTATGCCACAATAAGGAGAAAATAAAAACAACAAACCCTCCACACACAGAGACAAACACATGAAAACAAAAGCACAAAACTGTGTTAACAAGGCAACAACAACAATGCGGGGAAAAGAAAGCAAAATAAAGAAATATATATAAAAAGAAGAAGGATCAGGCCAAAAGGGGAGACGGAGCGCAGAAGCCAGGCGAAGAATAAGGACATTGAGAAGGAGCTGGTAATGGAATGCCCCCTGAACGGGTTGAGATGTCTCTGCTGTTGGCGCACAATGCGTTTTGCATTTTAGCAACAATTTGACACAAATTAAAATGTGCAAAAAAAGAAGAAGGGTACAAAGATGGCCTGGGAAGAGGGTACAAGTGAAGCAGTCCCGGGAGAGGGAGCCATAGATCCTTCCCCAGCCGCAACACGCACATCCTGGTACGCGTGGCCCGGCACATGTCTGGCATATTTTAGCCCATGTCTCCTCGCGCTTCTACGCCTCTATTTGCACTGGTAAATAATATTAAGACCTTTTCAATAGGTTCCGAACTTAAAGCCATTTCTGTGGCATACCTGCTTAAATTTGTAATCAACTTTTGAGAATATTTTAAAGAGAGTTTACTATTCTTCTTCTCTTTAAGAAGTAAAAAATAGCTCGATCTAGATAGAGTTTAAATTGGTTTGATCTTTATATTTATTATATATATTATTCCCTGTATCTAATTCTCTCAGAATTCTAATTTATAAAATAAAAATATTGTAAGAATAGCTCAATATAGATAGAGAATAAAATTGTTTGATCTGTATAGATATCTTAATTATTTCCTCTATTTAATTCTCTCAGAATTCTAATTTATAAAGTATAAATATTGTAAGAATAGCTCGATCTAGATAGAGTTTAAAAAGGTTTTATCTGTATAGATATCTTAAATATTCCCTGTATCTAATTCTCTCAGAATTCTAATTTATAAAGTAAAAATATTGTAAGAATAGCTCAATCTAGATAGAGTTTAAAAGGGTTTGATCTGTATAGATATCTTAGTTAATCCCTGTATCTAATTCTCTCCGAATTCTAATTTATACATATTTTTCTCAGTGACAGTCCCATATCCCACATCACCTGGCACACCTGTCAAATATTTGTCGTTAGTGCGAGCGCCGAGCCGTGTAGCCAAAGCTTCCGTCCGTCTTCGTTGCCGGCCTCGGCCTCCTCCTGTTCCTCCTGTTCCGGCACCTTCCATCCTCCATCCTCCATCCTCCATCCTCCATGCTCCATCTAACGATGTTCACCTGAATGAGTCCCCCAGGTGTGTTGGATCCTGAACTCGGAACCGGGCTGGGCTCGCTCGACTCGCCTCGCGGCTGTCTCTTCATTTGACTCTGTTAGT